>JADDOH010007434.1:0-13738 GCA_016648135.1 Agrypnia vestita
AACAGTTTTATCACTAACACCGCAGCCTGCAGCTAACTCGGATGTGGTTTGCGATGGATCCGCTTCCACAATAGCCTTCAATTCTTCATTATCAACTTTGGTCTCCGGCCGTCCACGGGGCTGTTCTGCAGGTCGAAATTTCCAGAACGAAAACGTTGGAACCAAAAACGCGCTGTGTTTTCTTTTGCGGCACCGTCGCCATACACATCATTAATCCTTCGAGCCGTTTCTGCAGCACTGGTGCCACGGTGGAACTCGTACTCGTAAATAACGCGATATTTCAAGTTTTTCATTTTGTAAACTGAGTGACGCAAAGAAAAAAACAATTGAGGAAAAAACAAATGAATTATAATTTTCAAAACACAAATACATGAGTAAATAGTTGTATAAATTTGGATTTGGAATTCCTAACCAAAGAGAAGATATATGAGATCAAATTTGCCAGTACGGCAAAACGCCAATTTCATATGTAAGGACCTAATATTAAACTGTACCACGTACTCGAAACAAAATAAAAGTGATTTTATTAATGCTTATTTTCTTACTAATAGTCGGCAATACATTTTCAAATAAATTCAAACTTTGTCCGCGTATCACAGGTTCGCTATCTCTGTCGTACAGTCAAAGTTAATAAAGTCTACACTAGAGTATGCAAAATAAATGAGAAATGACATGACAGGTAAATCTGTATAAGGCAAAGTTAATAACGGTTACCGGTAATATTTATAAAAAAAACAGGCCTTTGAGATCTGATTCTATAGGCACGTAGCTACCTGCTGAAAATTTCAGGCATGATGAAAGTATTAAAGAATTAAAGAATAAGTGATTTTAGAGAAGAAAATATTTTTAAGGATTCTAAAAAATGATCCAGTTTTAATATACAAATTGCGATTAATAAGATTTTCATTAAAATAAAAGTATAAAATTATGCAATCGGCCATTTTAATTGAAACACCGACCAGAGCGAATGACGTCACGCCTAAATAACCAACACCGTGTCTCTTGGAACTGTTGTCATACACACAATATAATGTTTACTTAGGCTTGACGTCACGTAGATGCCATGAAGCTTGCATGTTTTCGCGCAAAATTAAAAATATGTAGATGAAAATGCATTTATTTTCGTAAAAACTTAGTTCATTACTGAAGTAATATTATTTTTGGTAATAGAAGACCTGTACCTACATTATAGAAGGATATTTCAAAATCTTTCATCATGCCTATCAGGAATGCTGTAGTCCTCCTAGATTGGAAAATGGCCGAGAAGTGCTGCGGGCTGTGAAGATAAGGAAGCTGGAGATCTCGGACATATTATGAGAGGACCAAGGTTCAGGCTTAACCAACTCATCATTCAGAGGACAGAAAGACAAGGACATGGCTGTCTAACTTGAGGAACTCCTACCAACGTAACTCCGAGTCGTTCCGTGCGGTGGTTAATGGAATAATCATCGTCAATTATCATTAGACATAGCAATCTTGTTATTTTACTAGACGCGAGTCTAATAAAGAGGAATAATTAGGTATATGCCTAGGCTCTTGAGCGAACTCTATATCATTATTAATATTTTTAATATTCAAAGAATTAACCTTGTGGTTAGACATTGTAACAGAGTGTTAGTTAAATTTGTATCAGATTTTAGGTCTGCCAGTTTCGAGATGTACTTCGTCAGGACCAACACTACACTATTACGTTTACAACACTATACACCACAACCATAGTATTGTTAACTTTTCACCAATATTTACCACATGCGTTTGTCAAGGACAAGCATGCACTAACTAGCCTACAGAACGATCAGGAATCTACGAGAGAGAGAGAGAGAGAGAGAGAGATCTTAAGTGGGTGTTACCAAATATTTTGTGAATGTTAAATTGAACAAAGGGATGAATGGAAAATTGATTTGGTTATTTATTAGAGGTGCTTTATTATTCACCGCTTCCCTAATGTAAAAAAATTAAATTATTTAATTTTAAACCTTTATTATTGGTAATTAATATTCTTACCCCTGTTTTTGAGTCAAATTTATGATTATTTTCTGAGGTGGTTTGTAAATTGGGTAAAATTGTTGTTATTAAGATACCTCATATGTTCTCGTACGTCCAGGTACGCTTCGAAACCGGTAGACCTAAAATCTGGTAGTGGTTTATAATAATTTAACTAACACCCTGAACTCTACATCAATTATTAATTTATTATCAAAATTACATTTCAAAATAAAAATTAATATTCCCTTCAAAAGTAATATCGATCTTTTAATGAATATGCCTCCGCTGTGTACCTACCGGGGCGGATTGCCGGCTGGCGGGGTAGTTTATGGCCCCCGCGAGACCGGCCGCAGGGGTGGCGCCCCTGGAGTGACGTGATTTCTGCTGTCGATGCAGTAATCGACCTGTGTGGTGGTTGCTGCCACTCCCCCCTCCCATGTAGGGTAGGCATGTATGCACATACTCCTGGAGCGGCGGTCGCAATAATAGATATCGTTAAATATGCAATGTTGAATATTGGTAGTACCTATATATTTTTTATGTTGCACATCTGCATGAGATATATGACTTCTTAAGCAAGTATCGTAACAAACTCATAAGTAGGTCATTTTTAATGATTTTTGTTTTCCTAATTAGGTATAATAATATTTTTTTTATAAATACAATACTTATCATCATCATCATCTTTATCTCCTTGTCCTAGTAGGATCGGGGGTCCTAAGAAGGTGCTTCCATATTCTTCATTGTGCTGCTTCCATAAAAGTTAACCACTCGTATAACCCACACATTTTTTGTTGCTTCTCTCAGCTTTATCTGGGGCGACCCACCAAGTTTGCCAAGAGGATTCTTAGCTCCATTAGCTAATGCCAAGAGGATTAGGATTAGGATATAATATTTTCACATATATTATGTTTTTACCGCTAGGTTTGCGCGTGTTATAGATAATATAATTATTGCTACGTACCATGGGCACTCACGTAGACCAGTGAAAGGTGGTCAAAGTGATGGCATAGGTTTCTTTAAATAAGACATTCGTACGCACGGTTCTGCTTTTTACACAATATGTCACATTGAAATTCTATTTTAATATTTCACCTATTTCATGATTTAATCTAATAGCTGAGAATTTTTACAAGTTAGTGTAGCTCATCGCAGCAAGGAAACGGGATCGGCTCGATATTAGCGCGACGTCCCGTCGTGCCTTGTCCATAATTTTTTGGCGTAGATGACCGCTTGAAGTTACCAGGGCCGGCGTCTGGAACATGTTGGATAGAACTCAACAGAATATAATATATACAGGGTGTAAGAGAGCCAACCCGCAATACTTTACACCTACCTAAATTATGAGTCGAAAATGATGAAACAAGAAATGTCAAAATTTCAATAGTTATGGAGATAAGTTACATCAAAGTTTGCATTTTTTTTCAATATTTCTGACTAATTTTTTGTAAAACGTTGGACTATCATTACAGTAAGTTATATCGAATATTAAAAATTCGTTCATTCAAGTTATTGTAATGATAGTTCAACGCACAACTCCATAACTATTGATATCAGGTCATAGTTTGCTTGAATATTTTCGACTCATAATTATATATAGTCCTGCGAGGTTATTAATATTTTCCAAATAACCTGTATATTGGACTTTCCTTTAACTGTGAAAGCAATCGTTTGACAGAGATTAACTATCAACTCATTTTACTGCATTATAAAACATCTATTTTTACTCCCTTTATTAACTCGTGGCGTCTGCTTGCTTGCTTGCCGTCAAAAAAAACTTTGGATCGATTTTTGACCCTTTTCCCGTGATCCAATCGAGCTGAAACTTGGCAAGTAGACTCGTGGCGACGATCAAGAAGATCTATCAAATTTTCGTCAAAAAAATTAAATAATTATAGTATAATTTCGGATTTTTAGAATTTTTTTTTTTTCAAATTGGAATATTAGAAAAGTTTGATTAGCAACGGCGGCCCGATAAATTTGAATTACTCCATCGGTATACATAATAGGTACTTCACTACGAATTTCGAAAATCTAAATTGACTGACAGATGTTTTTAGAATTTAATCTTCAAAGCATGAAGTGCCTTATCAAAGCTCAAAACATCTGACATTTCAGAAATATATTAAATTACTGCAAGTTTAGTGTTACGTTATATGTTTTAATTCGTCTTTAATTGTTGTTATATTTTACAAAGAAAGGGAGTATAATAAAAACTTGGGTTACTTTTGAACTTAAAACTTTTGATTGCTGAGGATTAATATAATGGTGTAATCTAACTATACATCCCATTCAATTCCCCTTCGGAACATTGTTTCGACAAGATGATCACGACTAGTTAGTGAATCTCCGCCAGCCGGGACGCCGCTCCTGGAGTGACGCTATTCCTGATTAAGGACGCCGCTCTCCAGGGATCTGGGAGGCCCCACACAGATGCAGATATGCAGCTTCCTATATACGGATACATGCAATAGGTTTCAAAACTTTGCAATATTTATTTATTTATGTGTTTCTTGTCCTCAACACGCTTGTCGGCTTTTACATATGAAGAAGCGGCTCTTGTAGCCCAGTGGGCACGACACTGGCTTCTCACACCGAGGGTTCGGAGTTCGATTCCCGGTGAGGTCACAATCAATCTATGTTTCGCTTCTGTCGTTGGGCTTCTTGGCCTGTTGAAGCGTAAAAATAAAATGATTGTGAAAGCAAAAGCGGCACTGTCCAAAAACCTTCTGCGTGTCGTTTTCTGGGATATTCTGCCGTGTATATCTGACGTTTCGGATTCCATTGCAGGGTTGATGTGAGCACACATCGGTGTGACAACATATCAACACAACAATTTTTCTGTCCATAAATTTTTTGAATGCTACTTTGTGATTTCTAATATAGAATATACTGAATTCGAGATGTTAAAGGATATATAGCTTTATCCCTTCCAAAATCGTATTTATAAATTACTATTAAAAGCAAAGACATCAATATCCACTTCAACCAATCAACCCCCAACGATGTGTTACTTGATAAAATGACCACTTCATACTAAATTTGATGTCGATTTTAGACTGAAATATCATTGCAAGGAAAGCAATATCCAAGTATACTCGTATAAATACCAATAGCATCATTTCTACTTTTTGGTAGCAAATTCAGCAATATCCATAATTATTTTTTATCCTAGGATTGGTCTGCAAAAAGCACTCGCCCTCTCCACTCCTCTCTGTCACCTGCCAGCCTCTTCAGCTCTTGGTAGGTGCTACAGCGCACATCTCCAATAATCTGGTCTACGTAGCTTAATCTCGGGTGGCCTCTACGATTGTTGCCTTCAACATTTCCCTCGACGATGGATAAAAGCAGGTCCGGATGCCTTATATTATGGCCTATCCAAATTGCTCGCTTTTGGGCGATTCTGTTTACATTCGATATTTTTTCCGATTACATACGATCCGTATTTACAAGTTAAATATTTATTTCAAGACGTATATAAAAGAAAAACTGAGTTGGAAATTGTTTGTAAAAACTTTTTTCCAATAAGATGTAAGTTTCATAGATTCTAGAGAAATTCCCTTGAATAGTGACAGGATTTTTGTAGGTATTTATATATCTGAGAAACACCTCTGTGGGATATTGCTGCCTTTGCTTTTATACCCCTCGTATGCAGTAATAAACAAGGTTCAACAGATAATTTACGTATTTAAGTATTTTCCTATCTAAATTATACGTCTAAATTGTTCAAGCAACAATGTCCCAATATTAATAGTTATGGAGGTAAGCGACTTCAAACTTTTAGTTTTGTTTTCAATATTTCTAACTTATCTTCTGTAAAACGTTGAACTATCATGGAAGTGACTTGTATCGAAAATTAAAAAATCATTCACCTTAATATTTGATACAAGTTACTTTAATAATCACCTAATGTTTTACAGAAGATAAATCAGAAATATTGAAAAAATGCAAACTTTGAAGTCGCTTATCTCCATAACAATTGATATTAGGACATTTAAGACTTATAATTTAGACAGGAATCTACCTGTATGGTACTGTGAACTAGCTCTGTTATACCCTATATATACTTTTTATAACAGTACATAATTAAAAAAATAAAAACATAAATTAACCAAACAAATACCTATACTATTTTAATTAAATCAAAAATAAAGAAATTTTAAGTAACTGCATTTAATTGTGCTTAGAACTACGCATATTCCTAAGTCTAAATATTTCTTCAATTAAGCCTGGACGTTCACTGCAAATGCATATTTCAGCTTTTTTTAGAAAACTTCAGTTTTTATTATTACAGACTATTTTTTTGGACGATAATTTAGATAAAACTTTTTTTTTAATAAAAGTAATAAAATAAACATTTTTTTAAAAATAATTAAGAAAATATAAGCATTAATCGACTGATCGAGGCTAAAAAATTTGTTTTCGGTGTCTTAAAAAAATCAATAAATTTTGAATATTTATATGAAGGCAGAAAATATTTTCTTACCAGTACAAAGAAAGCATTATGATGATAGAACTATACTAGAATATTAAGAAATATTCTACTTTAATAAAGTTATAAATTTTTGAATTTGTAACATATTTTTACATTTTTTGATGACTTAAAATGCTTTTTATTCATATAAAGATATAATTTTTAACAATGTATTGTATACACACCCGCACTTTGAGTTTTCGATTAGTTTTTTATTATAAGTTCTGTTGTTGATGGAGGGAAAGCACCCACAGCGCTTTTGTTTTGTGAGTGAGGCAAACATTTTTTGGCTGAAAATTTATTTTTTACTTTTTAGTGCATTTAAATATATACGTGGTTTTTAAATTTTTTTTTTTTTCATGTAATATAATTTTTTAATTAATACCTTTGTCTTGTGGTAAAGATAGCTGAACTTACACACATTCTAACCTAGTGAATCAGTGATAGCGGGTTTGAGTTTTATTCCAAACCAGCAAATTAGTCGCACTTTTCATAGCACACACGTTAAGCTGTTTAAAGATTTAATTTCATAGAAAAAATTCTGTGCTCACCTGCTCAGTAGATATGTATCTAATATTTATTTATGTCGGGGAAATAAACAACATGTGATATATTCGATAGAATTTGGAAAAATAATAGTTTTAAAAATGAACTATTAATTTAATTAAAAACACTTTTAAATTAACATGGTGTTAATTTTCATATATGAAGTACGAATTGGAAATTTTGACCGTTAAATTGATAGTCAGAGGTCCGTAAAATTGAAGGTTTGTATTTACGAAAAGTTAAGAATATTTAAAAAAAATATTCATATCCTACTGGTAAGAAAATATTTTTCTACAAATAAATTTCTTTTTTATGTCTTCCTATTTGTTTAATATAATTTATTATTTAAATATCACAAAGCAGAGCTGTGTTCTAAATTAAACAATTTAATTATTTAAGGGGCATTTATTATATTAAACGGTATAACGGCATTATTGTTTTTCCGAGACCTTATTTAGATTGCAGCCCTGACAACCCCTATTCTAAATTCAAAAACGTAACATATTGGCGCGCATTACGGCTGTAATCTGTCACCTCTCTCCCGCTCAATTAATATGATAATTTTTTATCTCCCCGCTCTTCAAATCCTAACCGGCCGGCATTCTGGATTATCTCTGGACCACATCTAATCGAATGAGATCGAAATTAACAGATAAATGGAAGAGGGGAGGCTTTGTATTTTTATGGCGTCGTAAACAGTCATAATGCGGGCCATTCCACTTGCCGCCGTTAATGAAAAGTCTTCTGCGAAATTGTTTACTTTGCAGGTTCCAAGGGGTCGTTAGCGGCACCAAATTGAAGTATAAATAATAATGTATCTTCACCTTTTTATTAAGGACAGGCGGGGCAATTGATTGGCGAATAGGGATATAGAATATATTTGGGATTAGGTACATATTTGAATCTCAAACTGTTTATATATAAGAAATATTTGCAATATATTTTATTTTTTATTTTACTTTTCAATGATTTCTAATGTCACATAAAAAATAGTATGTAGTGTCACACCTCTGATTATTTTTATATTGTTCTTATTGCCATGCTAGGACTATCTGTCAGGGTCTGTTGATAATGCGTAGCAAAAAAATCTAACTATAAATTGTCTGCCAACTAGCAGTAGGTACTTAAGTAATAGGCAAAACCATTTTTTTAAATTTAGTATACTTACACGGCTAAATAGCCTTTTGACTACTATTCATTTATACATAATATTAATACAATAACATATGTGTGTAAATTATAGAAATAGAATTATACACCAGGGTTGAAAAAGATAAAAATAAAATATAAAAAAGTTGAGGAGTAATACAATAAAACACATTAATAAGAGAAGCGTCTGAGAACATAAAATATAGAAGAGTAGAGATTCAATTCAATAAAACACAAGAATGACAGAAAAATTTGAAAATTTAAACATAATATATACCTACCTATATGGCTTTATCGAAAATTTTTCTTTGTGTTACGGACAGATCCGTTCATTCTGTAAGATTTACGCAAAATCTCTTTTATTGTAGATAGGTTATATTATGAAACCATAGATTTGTGCATTTGAAGATTATTTTAACGTTGCAATGATTACCACCAATATATATATATATAGATATATATATATATATATATATATATATATATATATATATGAATGATTATTTCTAGGATAATCCGCGTATTGTAGTCTTGAGAAACTATTATTCATTTGTTGACATTTTCAAAGGGATTTTGCGCCTTGTATTTCGAGTTCTGTTTTGAATTGATGCCAAGTACACCGTTCACTCCAGAAGTTGAGATCCAAGTGAAGCCTAATGCGAGGTCATCCTTAGTTTATCATGTCCTTACGGAAGGACATAAAATATATATAATATATATATATCTATATATAATTTATAAAAGATATAAAAGCAAAGGTGGCTATATCCTAAAAATCAAAAAAATGTTATGAATGCTGTCACCGTAGATTACTAGATCAGAATGTATCCTAATCCTATAAATTTGTAGCAATAGATTTTTCTGTCAAATCTCGAATTCTGTAGGTACATTCTAAAATAGTAATCCTCGATGACTGCATATAAATTTTTATGGATATTGCTGCCTTTGCTTTTATATCTCTCACTAGCTATTCATACCCGGCGTTGCACGGGATAAGGATTAAGTTTAAAATAAATTTGTGACGGTAAACAAAGTTTCGATTCGAACGGTATAGATTTGCATCGAAAATATATCAGGGGAGGGGAAGGGGTACGAGAATAGGGGGGAAATGTTGCCTATGTTATCCGCCGGTTCCTAAAGAATATGTTTCCAAATTTTGAGTCCGATCGGTCAAACGGTACAGATTTGCATCGAAAATATGTCATTGGGAGGGGAAGGGGTATGATAATAGGGGGAGGAAATGTTGCCTATGTTACCCGCCGGGTCCTAAAGTATAAGTATGCAAAATTTGAATCGAATCGAACAAACGGTGTGGATTTTGAGACATTGAGTTTTATAGGTCTCTAATCTGTTTGGATCACAGACTTTGAAATTATAAAGAGTTGAAATAAACCCCTTCTTTAGGCGAGGGGACTAGGGCACAGCGGAAATACGCCCCCCCCCCGCGCAAATATTTAAGACACATTTATAATGCAGTTTCAGTATTTATTCTTGAATAATTAAATCCCCTAGTAAACAAGGCGTGTTTTTTTTACAATAGACGTTGTTTTTTTTTAAATCTATTAAATTCCGTTCCAAACTGAGTCTTTTCAAGTAAAAACGTAATTTTACAACAAAGCTCGACTTATTTGAAAAGAAATTATATTTTGTATTTAGTTTGATCTTTTCATAATTGTTTCAAATTTACAAGTTCGTAGTAATTTTTTAAAACAAGTCAAATGTATGGAACTAAAAGTGAAACCCAAACGCGAACCAGGAAATATACAATAGTTTATGTTTATATATTTCGGTGGTATGTGGTTTGAATAGTGTTTATAATAAAAAGGATAATAACATCATATTATTCACGTTTACTTACATTAATTTTATCACTTTTTTACTATTTAATATTTATTATTACATGCTAATTATTTACAAATTAAGTAAGATTGATCATTGCAATAATAATTCCTACAGTAAACACCAAAGGGTACTACGATCGAATTATAACGCTGATATTCTGAGTACTCTACACGCGGCTAGACCGCCTAATCTATTACTACAAGTGCATCGGTTTTATAACTTTAACATTTTTACTAATTATAATAAACATAATAAATTTAAAATTCACGTGAATTCTAACAAAAATGATTGAATGAAATGATTCGGAAGGGTCGATTAAAAAACTCTAAACATTTTACTTGAGTTTAAAAAATTCACATTAACTAAGCGCGAACATTTTATCCACAGTACCGCCTTATTCGAGGGTGGTAAAATTAGTTACAATTTAAATTATAACTAATTTAATATTTATTTACAAATTGGATGTACGAGTCGACGCTGTTTGCCATTCCGCAATTCAGTCCGGTGAATCGAGTGCATTTTGCTGCTTCATGAAGTAGTGCCGAGAATGTAGATATGTTTGTTGCATGTTGCAGATAAATCAATACTACCAATAGTTTAAACAAAAATTTTTTTTTTTGCATTTTTTTTTTTTTTTTGCATTTTCATATTTTTATTTGCAAACAAAATATTAAGTGTGCGATTTTTTTCCCTAAATTTATATAATTTAACATTTAAATGATTTTGGGTTGTGGTAAAATTAAATTTTGGTATGTTGAGTGTAGGGGGGAGGTGGTATGAATGGGACATTTTTGTTGTAAAGGCTCTAGTAAATGAATGAGATAACATTTTAAACATGTTGGAGCTGAATGAGAATCCTACATTATTTTACCATTGAAATATAACGCTATAATGAACCCTTCTTTATTCTTAGTTGTACATTTTCGCAGTTTTAAAAAATGTGCACCATGTCCCTTTCATAAATGGACTGTATTGATAGGGACGCGATAATTTATGAAAGGGACAATATGTTATATCAAGGAAAAATCACCTTATTGTATTGCTATGTACATAATAAATATAAGAAGTACGTATATAACTGACTAATATTTTGAAATCACATTTTTTCAGTCTTATCAATACATAAATAAGTGGTGAAAACAATGTTTATTTTAATTAATTATATAATTGTATTAGTTTTCTCCCATCAAGGTGATACACAAAGTCTTAGACGAATAGCATATTGATATGCTAGATTTCTGACTTGTTAAGTTTCCATGTCATGGCACATTTTTGCGGAGGTCTTCAGGTAACCTGCCAGAGAACATTCTTGGTCTGTAGTGAGAACTTTCTTATTGCCAATGTTTGGTTCATCTACAAAAGACATAGATTCAGACACTTTAGATTTTAGACTAATCTGTGCAAATGTGATTTGCTTACATTAAATGCTTTGACAGCTGATCTCACATATTTCATTCTCAGCTTCTTCAATTCTGTGTGCATCGACACGCGTTCTCTTTTTAGGTGGCATTTTTAAACTGTATAGATGATAAATTATTACTGTAAAACTAACATAAAATACCGGTCATCAAAGGAACAGTTGTGAAAGGGACGTTCCGTCCATAACCGTTCGTTGTGTCCCATTCATAAATATCATACAAAAATTAAAAACGTAACTACAAAATCTACAATATAAATAAAAGCTTACTGACTTTTCATTCTTGTATCTGTCTGTATCTAGTCAATCATAAACAATGGCAAACAAATAAATAATCAATTTACGGCATTTGTCAAAACGTTTCCAAAGAATAACGAATAAAATGGTTTTGAATAGAATTATATACACATCGCCATCTTAGAAATGATAGGAGCGTTAAGGATGTGCACCGGGGTTTCCACACAACATTAATAGTATCGTCTCGAGACGTTTTTTATTTTGCCGGTAATTTGAATTGTCCCTTTCAATATGTGTCCCGTTCATACCACCACTCACCTACCTCTATATTTCGGAGATCGAAAATCCCTTCCTGTATTTATGTATTTTTAATTTAAAAAAAATTGGATTATTAATTTTTTGTATATTTATATCTATTATTTTTGATACCTTGAATTCTTTATATATTAATTTTTTTCTTTTGAATTATTTTAATTATCATTTTTGGGTAGTTTCTAGTTTTGATATAGTGGTTTTATATGCCCCTTCTCATCCAATAATACCGTACTGTAATTAGGATTGAACAAAAGCGTAAAATATTATTTTAAGATTTTTCGGTGATTTATAATTTATTAATTTGCTGGAATTTTTTTTTACAAACTTTTATTTAAATCTACCAGAATTTTCCAAAAACGAACGATTACCACAATTAGTTTAGCGAACTGAACGATGATTTTTTGTGGAACACCACTATATATATATATATATATATATGGAAGTCGAATAACAATATGAAATTTAAACAGTAACTATTTGCAAAAGGATTTGGTTATTTATAATATTTAATTTACTATTAATACATTGAAAAATATATACATGGTGTAACAAAGCTAGTCCACAATACTATACAGGTGGATTCCTGCCTTGATTATGAGTCGAAAATGTTCAAGAAACCATGACCTATATCAATAATTATGGAGTTATGCAATATTAAAGTGTGTATTTTTTTCAATATTTCTGACTTCATAAGACTCATATCGATTACGAAAAATTCATTCATGTATTTCATTTTTTAATCCAGTTTTATATATTTATCTGAAATAACGTAATTTTATTTCTCTAGAACAAATTTTTTTTAGAACAAAAATATGTTTTTTCATAAATAAAATAAAAATACCCAGTTTGGAACGAAATCTTCAAAAAAATAAAAATACGCCGTCTATGGTAAATACGTTTTGTTTACTAGGAGATTTAATAATGCAACATTTAATACTATAACTGCAGTGTACTGTATCTTAAATGTACGCGAAGGGGGACATACTTCGGCAGTGATCCAATCCTTTAGGGCTTTAGTAACTCTGCACAATTTTATACTCTGTGGGGTCATATCAATATTTAACTTGAATCCCCGCCCATAGACCAACAAGCACAATACAAGTGAACTATTTGGGAATATGAAATTAGAATTAGAATTTCTTAAAACATACCAATATAAAAAGAGATAAACTTTGTAAGTTTGGATGTAGAAGGTAATCTCTATATACATATATATATATATATATATATATAATATCGATCTCATATATATATCTATATATCTAACTTATAATAACATCTCGTGCGTGTAGACGTGGATAGATAAACGTGTTTAAATTATATGCAGTATGTACCACTATGTTGCACTATAATAAGGTAAAGTATCTACTCCCATGGTGGAGAATTCCTAGATTGCAGATGCTTTTGTCTTGTAGGTACCGGGGATTTTAAGTGGAGATACCATCGAGCGCTTGCAAATCCTCCTTGAAAACCCCATTACAATAATCTCTAAGCTGTTGCAAATTTCTGTGTAATCTTTTTGGTTCCAGGCAAAAAATCTTGCAGAGGAAAAATAAACAAGAAACAAAACATCACGAAACCAAACACATTTACGTTTTTCTATTCAGATTCAAGTAGATATGGATTTCGATTCAGGTGAAAACATGGTAAAAATACATATTATTTTAATTATATACCTCAGGGGCATACAGTGAGAACAAGAAGCATGAATTTTTCCTAAGCCTATATATATTTTGAAAAGAAATCGAAATTAGATATGTACCTATCTCATA
>JADDOH010007435.1:0-17426 GCA_016648135.1 Agrypnia vestita
ATTAACTTCCAACGTAGCACAATGCGATCTTATCAACGGCGCTAGACTCTTAAGGTCAGGCACGCGGGGATTATAAATGAGATAATGAACGAGAACCGAATGGGGAAGTTCGTCTCTTCATGGTCGGGAGGCGAGGAGTCGTACGTCTTTCACGCCCCGTGATCTTGGGAGGCTGAATTTCGATTGTGGACAAAGATGAAGTTGGACCTACTCGCGTGGCAAGACAGGGTCGAATGTCGGAGCGCGCGTTCTCGGCTATGGAGTCTGATTAGATTGGAGAGACACCTTAGGTCAGGGACTAGGTAGGGCCATCTTAACTGTATCTACCCGGTTAAAACTGGGTTTTAAAGCCAAGAATTACAGGATGGTCTGAAGGTCTTGATGCGGTGACCCCTCTAACATCTAAGGGGAAGAACCTCTCACGTCTTTTCAGTCCCCTTGGTGCGACGAGCTCGGGCTCTGGTTATGAATGTATGTGAATGTAATAACTCCGTACTCAAGGACGAGATAGGACGTTCCTCATGAACGAGAAATTATAAGATGCAGGTAGCAGTTCGACAATCACTACTTATGCTCGGGACCGCTTTAATGAACGAGATCTGTCAGCAGTTTAACAATCAACTTTATGATCGGGACCGCATTCAGGAGCACGATGGCATTACTAACACCATCATTCTCTCATCATTCACCACCTTTTCTAACTTTCTGTATACAGAGACCTTCGGGGTTCTCCCTTCCCGGCCAGCGAGAAACATATCAGGAACTTCACAATCAACTGTAATAATCATGCTGTTTTACCATCATTTAATATCTCTAGTCAATAAGACTACACCGTGGGATCAATCACATCAACTATAATTGGCGATGCTAACATGGCTCTGACTGACGCGCTCAAGGACGAGTCTTTTCCAGTCACCCAGTTAGTTCATTCAGCCCTTTAATCAGCAGTAAACATCATAATAATCCGGCTCATGTAGCCGCAACGTGGGATCCTCATCATTATACACCAGTCAATTTGACTGCTCCGCGGGATAATATACAAACCTAATATCAGACGCGGGATTTCTTCCTGATATGTTTGTCGCCGGGAAGCGAGGACTTCGGGGGATTCCAGCAGGAGCAATAGAGTCTCGGCTTGATCTTGGTCTGCAGCTTAGTGTGGGAGGTTATGTCTAAACAGGAGTTAACCACCGGATGCGGCGATGCTCTGGGGCCGCATCCCCCTCCCCCCTACAGGGGGGGGGGGCATCTAGAATCCACGTTTGAACAGAAGTGGTTAGACACTTCTTAAATTTCACTTACAAATCTGTATCTTCCATTCCCTTAGAATCTCGGGCTGCGATAATGTCAGACAAAGCTTGCCCTGAGCCTCTGTTGCGCCTAGTTGTTATGAATATATGTTTACTCTTTCCACTATGTACTATGAACAGATTGAGCAGATCGGACAACGTGGGATGTGCTATTGGTAGGTTTCTTACTTGTGTTTTTGAATATAACGTATGCTATTATATCTTGTAAATCTGTCATAAATGGGTGCCGCATGTGGTTGTGCTGACACTGTTCTAAGCTGCTATTATGAGATGTTGATAATCAAAGCGGGCTGAATCTTTAGCGTACGCCGTTAACATGGCAACGATTGTATTGTTTTATATTTCAGTATTTTAAACACGGCGGTATTATAGTTATGACTGTACTATGTAAGGAAGTTTTGCTACTAGCGTTTATTCCTCAGCTACGCCGCATATAGTTGGCTTTTAGGCCGACTCAGGACGTGGACGATATCGGCTATCTCTCGTATAGGCGAAACTGTAGAATTCTGGAACGGTTTCTAGAAGGGCCAAAGTAATTTCGGAAATATGTTAAAACATATATATATATATATATATATATGGATGTCTCTGGCATTTCGTCTATGAGTGTTCGAAGATTATACGTGGATTTCTAGTCGTTAACGGTTAGGCGTTCTATCATCTTAAGTAAATAAATACCTTATGGTAATTACGAGTACGGATTAGTTCGTGCGTGTGTTACTTCCATAGTTAGGTAAGAATTCGTTCTATATTAGTCTAGTCGCGTTAATAAGAATACGAATCTCACCACATATCAAAAGAATTTTGGATAGCTACGGACACAACGGAGGGGGAATTTTCCTAACCACTAGATAGATCACGACTGGCCAATTTTGAAAATATAAATTCTTAACAAAAAAAAAATAATAATATTAGCTTTCATGTAAATATACTTCCGAAGTTCTAAGTTCGACTTAAGTTTTTATCTAGAAGCTTAAAGCATAAAGTGTGTGCTTAAAAGTCACAAAAGTCGTAATAAAGCTTAATTCGGTAGCTTAAAGTCTCAAGCTTTGGGCTTTTCGTAAAACTTATATTATTAAACTTTATAGTCAGGTATTTAGCTTAGGTGTACAGGTAGCTTACGTTACAGTGGGTCTCTCTTCATTGTATTCTTTGTTTTGCGACACTCTTAATTTACAAATTTTTGGTGCCTTATTTTATGTCACATTTCATGATTATGGAATATTATTTTTAATTGTACAACAAAATGTCTGCCAAGTACCAAAAAATACACCAGCTTAACTATCATGTCATTTGATAAATAAAATTATAAAAAAATTAAAGTCCCTTTTATAACAATCGTACCTGGTTTATCCCACATCCAGGAACAAGCGAATTTGTTACGTTTATCCACAATACTAGTAGGTAAACAATACCTAGTTCAGTAACGCAGAATTTAATCAACAATAGTTATATTGATTGACCAACGTGAAATAACAATTTTCGACGTTGATTTAGTTGCAATAAATAACATTGTTTAATAATGTGACGAAATCAGTTTCATGACAATGGTACGTTATCAACCATGTTTTAATACATTTCGGTTGGGTTTAAAATCATAAAACGAGTTTCTCTATCAGGTCGAGTAACTCTAGGCTAGGCTGAAAAATTTACGTATTTAAAAAAATGACGTACCTACTCTAATTATATATATATATATATATATCTATATATATATCTATATAATATATATATATGTCTATATATATCAATCTATATATATATATATATATTTTTTTTTCGGCCGTCAGTTAAGGCTGTGAAGCACTATCTAGAGTAGCTTAGCGTCTTAATACGTTAATGTTGGACATTATTAAATAGAGAATTATGCTTTTTTGCTTATTTTTTGCATTATAATCTGGTAGCGTTAATGACAGAAATCGCTACATTTTTTGATTAATGATTAATACCAATGACACATGCATGGTAATGGATACACTCATGAATTTTAATTTTCATTGAACTAAGATATTTAAAAAAAATCTAATTCACAGTGGGTATTTTATTATGAAAGCGTAAAGTCTATGCTTTCATTTTATTTTACAACACTTTTGAATTCATGCTAATTTTGAAAATGGAATGAGTTAATCTATTGGATAAGCAGGTACGTGTGGACATACGAAACTTTTCTTATTGAGGATCTATACCTATAAAACTCAATGTCTGTCTGTCCGTTTTCTATACACATTTTGTCCGATTCGATTCAAATTTTGCATACTTATGCTTTAGGACCCAGCGGGTAATATAGCCAACATTTCCCTCCTATTCTCATACCCCTTCCCCACCCCTGACATATTTTATATGCAAATCTGTATCGTTTGACCTACTCATACAAGTTAATATAATTTTTATTCGATAAGTTTACTCAATTTCATTGACAGTTTTAAATAACAACTATTGATAAAACAAGTTAAATCACAAAGCAACTAACTACCACGCTACTAAATATTCAAATATAAACTACATAAAATGAATGCCAGTTAGGCTTGTTGGGTGTTTGGTACACTTAATGTTCCTTTACGGTGTAGAATTGTAGACTATAAAAGGAAAAGAGAGACGACGGATGCCTCTGAGATGTGGTGTTGGACACGCATTTTGCATTTACCGTGAACAGTGAAACGTACAATATTACAAATTACGTCCATATTACAAAAACTCAAAATCAAGGAGAGGCTCCCTACCACTTGTCTTTGATAATAATAAATGAGACTTTAATATTTTTTTCAGAGTTTGAAGCAATATTATTTTTTAATTATATATAATATGACACTCATTCGAATTATTAACATAAAATATACAAACATATGCACATAGGGCATGGTGAGACGAATCCTCTAATTTTTGTTCACCTTGCCAGAAGAGAAGAAAGCCTGGAAAAACTTGTGGGCCACGTCAAGACCCCCACTCAAGAGCCAAAGACTTTGGACCGACCAAGTGAAAAAAGCTGAAGGCACATCTTAAGGCTGCGGGGTAAGATAGAGGAGATTAATGTAGAGAACAAGAGGTCAAGAAGATCACGAACCGCGGTCCTGAGGGACCAACTTGAACGAAATTAATAAATATTTATGAATAAAACACTAAAAATGCTGTTTTTTTTTCATTATTTTATATTGAGAATAATTGAGAATAACACAACGTGTTTCGGAAACCTCCGTTTCCTTCTTCAGGTGAGTTGATACTGAAGTGTGCGGGAGTGGATGTCTGATGTATGGGTTGTGGATTCAGTAGAAGTGGAAGGGTGTCAAGGTGGTGGGAGAGTAGGAACATTGTGAGAAGGGGTGATGTGAAGTTGTATTTGATTATTTGTTGATGATGTTATTTGGTGTGTTTAGAGTTTTATGAATTTCAAGTATATCTAAATTATTTTATTAACAAAATTAATAAAATAAAATTATTTTTTAAAATAATACTAAATGAAGCTAGGTAAAAAAATGTACAGAGTATGGTATTATTTTCATAATATTTAAATAATTGTACGACCTTCTTTTTTGTATCAAACAAAATAGGCACCGGGGAATATTTCATCTCAGTCCCGGCGGAGGAGCTTCTCGGATTTAGTCATGATGCGGGCAGTTTTATTTTATTTCTAAATTTTTCCGATAAAATGATCCTTTAATATATATCTTTTTTAATATGTGATAATAAAAAAATAAAATAATTAATCATAATATCCTTGTAAAAATCACCCAATTTCTACCAAATTTTAGGCTCCCGGGGCGGAGTAACCCTTTAATGCTTTTATTTATTTCTATATTAAAATTATACAAATTTTGGTTGGATTATGCCTGTCTCACTAGAATAATCTGTATTGAGACGGACAATTATTTATTTATTTTTATCATTATTAAGCAATGAATATAATTACTGTTTTTTAAATAAAAAATGTATTAATTGAGAAAAATTTTAGATGTTTCATAGACACTAAGATGTGGGAGAGTATATATGGACTGAGGTTAGTGTTACTGGGCTCATGAACTATCTTTGAGGCTGCTTTATGTCATCATTTTACACAAAGTAACGTTCACCGATTCCACTCGCCCACACATATATCAAATTTTGGAAGTCGTACATATATATGGTTTTTATCAACCTTCATTTGAATTTTGTAACAACTACGCCATCTATGATTTAAAATATTATCATTCACATGAAACAGTATATGGACGTTGCCACTAGCAAATGAGACTTTAATATTTTTTATCAGAGTTTGAAGCGATAATTTTTTTAATTATATATAATATGACACTCATCCGAATTATTAACATATAATATACAAACAAATGCACATAGGGCATAGTGATTC
Organism: Agrypnia vestita; assembly: GCA_016648135.1. Classification (NCBI taxonomy): domain Eukaryota; kingdom Metazoa; phylum Arthropoda; class Insecta; order Trichoptera; family Phryganeidae; genus Agrypnia; species Agrypnia vestita. The sequence goes on from JADDOH010007435.1 coordinate 5,653, forward strand.
TTCTGGGAGCATGTACAGTAATCGTGTTCCTGAAAATTTAACATAATTAAAAAATATTGTGAAAAAAATATTTTTCAATGTTTTACAAAACCGTTTTCCATTTATTTATTTCAAAGTACACCCATGCTATTAACTATTAAATATTAAGCTTAGTAGTATAAACCAATGATGTGCGAGTATACAGACGAAGGTCTCCATTATTTATTTTCTTGTGTACTTATTGCTTATTGCATTTAAATTGTGAATATTTTTTTATTTTTTGTAATTTTCTTTTTGCGTACTTAGATAGCTAGGCTATATGACTACTTTGTATTTCGTATTATGCAAAGCCCAGTTAAGAGTATTAGTAATACAAAAAAAATATGTTAAAATATATAAAACGGGCCATGAGTCTAGTAAATTTCCTACCGTTAAAAAAAAACATAAATTCTTCGTACAGATACAAAAATAAACAATTTATTAAAACAGAATTTTAAATATATATTCGAAATTGTTTGATTGAAAAGAAACTAAATACTTTCATGCGAGAGTGCTTCATCAAATATTTTTACAAAATACAGAAAATTTTCATTTATTTTGTGAAATAAATTTGATATTATACTTTGATTTGTACAATAAGTCGGATACTTTCCAGGTATTTTTTGAATAACTTTTTTTTGGCATACATAATATTCCAATCGAAATATGAAAAACATACTTCACAAGCGGCGAATTTCTGAGAAAGTTTTAATCGCGGTATTTGCGAACGAAATGGTGGCTTTTACCGAAATCTGCTTTCAGACTCTGATGGAAATTCCTGATTTGAAAACTCCTCCAAGAGGATATATTATATAATAATATTGAAAATATTCCATCAAGTTATTAGGTTTAGGGAGTGCTCGATAAGTTAATTCCAGGAATGGGCGTTATAGTCAGTTTTAGGAGTCTAAAGATGAAAAGAAACATTTTTCCCACTTTTGCCGATTGGTGCCTATTATTCATGTAATTATTTTATATTTTGAATATTAATATTCACTGATGATAATTTTCATTTGTTTAAATTTTTTTTTTCTTACAAAGTATTCAAATTGAAACGACGTATCATTATAAATTCCGGTAGACGTTCAACTATGAATTTTTTTGGTGACGACTCTATCCCTATATTTCCCGCGTGAGAGTTTCGTGAGCGGCACTAAGTGGCGCGCTCAGTCAGCTTCTGGAGTCTTTAGCTCGTGAACCTTTTATCCGATTCAATCGAAACAAGTATAAAACGATATTTTTATTATATCTGACAGCTATTACAATTTTAGTGTGATCTTATTGGAAAACTCTGAATAAATCTTAAATATACGGATAATCGATTTTTATGTTCCCAAGTATTTTACGCATTTATTTCAGTTTGTGTTGACTGATTTTAATAATTTAAATTTAATAATTTTAAAGAAATTTTAAATATTTTCTATTTTTAAAATCCTAGTAGGGAATGATATCAATGAATACGCAAATAACGATAATTATCCTGGAACAGGGTAATGGCATTACGGTACACAGCAAGGCTCTCCGGCGAAAACAAGAGAACCGCCACCCCCTGTTGACGGCGTTCATAAATAACGCAGCCTCAAATATTGCTGATCATGCCCGGCGTGGACAAGTCATGGCGTCAATATTTAGAATCAAGAACTCCATAATTACATTCTTCCAGTGTGTTTTTTACCCTTATTTCAGTGCATTTGTGGTAAACCTCCTATTTTTTGCCCAATTTTTGACTAAAATTATTCGGTCAGTCTTATAGTTTCGAGACAGTTCCTATTTAAATTTTCACTCGCTTTTCCGGATGGCGGACAAGTGCCCGACAGCTGATTGCCCGATAGCCAATTTCCCAACAACCCAACTTCCAGAGCAAAAAAATATATAAAACCACCCGGCGTTGCTCGGGTTAAAAATTTAGTTAAAAATAAGTTTGTGGGGGGACACAAAGGTTCCATTGTTTTGCAAAGTCTCCGATAAAAACAATAATTGCATTTAATCTAGGCTGAGATGAGTGGGATGTCCGGGATGGGATAGGGAAACGCCAAGTTCTAAAGAATAATTATGAAAAATTTGGGTCAGATTGGTCAAACGAAACAGATTTTCATGTAAAATAATATATCGGGCGTAGGGGTGGGAGAGAAAGGACGGGAGAAATATTGCCTATGTTACCCGCCGGGTCCTAAAGAATAAGTGATGAAAATATAGGTCAGATCGGTCAAACAGTACAGATTTGCATGTAAAATATATAAGGGAGAGGGAGAGTGGTAAAGAGATAGGGAAAAATGTCACTTATGTTATGTGCCGGGTCCAAAAGAATGAGAATGCAAAATTTGAATCGGATCAGTCTAACGGTATAGATTTGCGCTGAAAATATAGCAGGGGAGAGGGAGAGGGAAGGGTTAAAGGAGGAGGGGGAAAATGTCATCTATGTTACCCGCCGGGTCCTAAAGAAGAAGTATTCAAAATTTGGGTCAGATCGGTGTAGATTTGTATAGAAAACAGACAGACCGACAACCGTTGCGTTTTATAGGTATAGATAGGCATTTAAGTACCGTTTAACCATCGAACATAAATTTTATTTTAAAATAAAAATTGTAGAGGATTTTTTCCTTGTTTTTTTTCATTGTTCAGTTTCTTAAGAGCTGAAACTTATTTCATTTTATACCATATCTAGAAATCATTTTGAAAGTAGGTAGTTCAAAATCTAAATTATTGTACTTTAAAATAAAACTTAGAAGTATACACTTAGTAGTCTATACTGTCGGCCCGGCGTAGCGCAAAAAGTCATTAAATGACATTTTCGGTAAAACCGAGTATAAGTATAATATTTTTTTGTAAATTATGAGACAAAAAATCGTCAATACGTCTTTTGCCATAGAACGGCTGTTTTGTAAAAGAAAAATGTCATTAATTTTAAAATATTTTATTTTTTTTTAATGGAAACCATCAGGTTACCTAATGATATTTTAATATCTTTTCGGTACCTATAGTAGCGAACTTATTCCACACTTTCTCACCAAAATTCATTAAGTGGTTTTTGTGATTTCTGGCACAAATTCTATATGACAAGCGCTTTTACATAATTATTGCAGATTTAAGGCATTTAAGGCATAGAAACTTTGGAAGCGATATGCTGAAAAACATGGTCTTGCACCAAGAAAATACATTTTTTTCAGAGATGGTCAAACAAGCTTTTTTCCTGAACCACTAAGGCCCGGTTGTTTCAAGTTCGATCAAAGTAAGCGGTCGAGAAAAGCATAGATTTTTACGAAAACGGATCGTCTGATTGGTGGAGAACGTAAAAATCTATGCTTTTAAAGAACGCTTACTTTAATCCAACTTGAAACAACCGGCCCTTAGAAGGGATGAACCAGCCAATATAGTGCGAAGACTGCTTTTACGTAAACTCACGGGAGTGTTTTCGTAAAAGGTCATCATATTCAATTCGCGCGTGTTATAAATTAATTTGACAATAATTTTTAATATTCTTACAACCATATCTGCTAATAATCTTTATTGTGGAACCAAAATACAAGAATAACGGTCAGGTACCGGCCCTTCCTTCACCACTGCTCTCCGTGTATGACAGCCATCCGCAACATATGAAGTTGAACAATTTGCTTAATTTTACATGAAATAAAGGTTAATTAACGTCTATCTTCCGCAATACAAGTGTGCACATTGAAATACTGTGGTCACGTCACAAGACATACGGATGGAATTGAGAGAGAGAGCTGGATAGATAGCAGCTCTGGTGAAGTCGCAACCAATGGCCCACTTCCGTCATAGATGCTGCAGATCGAAGCAATTTTGGCTATGGTGTCTTCATAATCAATACATAGAAATAACAACAGAGAAGCAGAATAATAATTACTAAAACACCCAGTTTCTGATAAATAAGTATAATTTAGACAATGTTTTGGAATGTAATTTATCTTTCGTCCAATTTTAAAATAATAATAATAATTAACATGTCATTTAGGTTATCGCAGAATATTAATATTTAAAAATCTCAAGGGAGTTTTGATTTAGAATGTCATCCATTATACCTGTTATACCGTTCTCTGACTGTGCCAAACACTTCGCACTCCCCTAATAATAATTAGCCCGAATGACGCAGCAGGGTTGAATCTTGGCTAAACCGGGGGCGTCGAGCTAAAAATATTGATCACAGCTTTAAACATGGTAAACAGGGTAAATCGTTGTTTTGAAAAGCTATTAAATTCTTTACTATACTTTTTACGCGTAAAACCTATTGCACATAAAACCATTTTTTTTAGAAACTTAGCAAAATTCTTTACGTGTACAAGAATCGCAATCAAGCACTTAATATAATTTATAACTATGATATATAATTTACAATATTGCATTTATTTCAGTGAATTCTTGTAAATGACGTCTTACTGATGTGTCTGGATTATCACCAATACTTTCTCACGGAGCATCAATGTTTAGTGGCATACTCATGTGCAAATCTTGCAGTGTAAGGAATCTAGTTTTCTACCAGTTTCATAATTTTTTGATTACTTGCTGAATCGATCTTTATGTTTACTAGTTCAAATCGTGTGACTCTCAAGTGTGCTAGTGGTTGAAGTTATTTATATTTGTGACTTCGTATCGTGATCTTTTATTCTCCTTGTATAGTAGCAACTGCTTTCCTCAACATTTCGTGATCCTGGACCATTTGTACAGTTACGAATACCGAAGCTACCATCGCATCCTATCTCGAACTTGGTTTCTCCATCTTATTGGACACCGATTTCTTCTCTTTTATTCTTGCATATTCTTAGAGATCACAAATTTTTCTAATTTGTTTTTTTCTGTATTTACTTAATAATACAATTTTATCATTATTAACTAATAGTAATAATGAACATATACACTTTTACTTAATATAAATAATTTATTGTATGATGTGACGCCAGTTTTGTGTATTTTTTTATTTATTTATAATTGTCATTTTGTTTCAATTTCATGTATTTAGTCTATGAATATCTTTTATTTTATATGTGTTTTTTTAGTATTTTTTTATTATTTTTTTAATATTTAGATATTTTGTATTTGAAAATCATTTTGTTAAGCTTTATAGCTCATTTTACCGTGAGCCAAATTAAATTTTTTAAACAAATTTTATTTTTCGAATATCTATTTATCCTTAAAATGATTCTCAGAGCTTTATTTTGTTGAATTTCCAATCGTGTATGCGTCTTTCATTACTCAAGTTTAAAATTGAAGAGCAATATTGAATTATTGATTAATGTGGTTGTTCTTGAGTAAATTTTTGTTTTATTCTTCCGAAGAGTTTTTAAAAAATTTTTTTTAGTTATGTATTTAAAGTGTTTTTTTCATGAAAAATTTCACCCTCTATTTTATCAATATACCTAAAATATGAAGAAGAAAAAAATCTTGCATATAATCAAAGCTTCCAATATACAATATTTTATAAGCGTTATGGTTTTTTTCTTTAATATATTTGTTTTTCGCGTGTTTTGCGCATTTTATTCCAAGTTTAATCATTATCTTTTTTTGATTTTCTGTCATTCAAATCGAGCTTATTTTACGTGTTTGCGTAGCAATTGAAACGTTTTTGTAGCTTATTGTTATAAACTTCTTCAAGTACGATCCATTAAAAGTCTAATTGAGATCAGCTTTCGTAAAAGTTCATGACTACGTAAAAGCCCTACCCCTGTTTGCGCTTAGCAATTGTAACGCTTTTGACGGTCTAATTGAATTACTTAAAGTATTTTTTTTTTCTTTTTTTTTTAAATAAATAGAGATGCGAACACGGAATACGTGTCACATCAATATTCTTACTATTTTCAAACTAAGCTAAACGCTTGTGCTATGAAAATAGGACTAACTTGCTAGTCTGGGCTGAGATTCGAACCCGCGACCATTGGATCACGAGGCGAGTGTCCTAACCACAAGACCAACAAGCTACTTTATTAATAGATTTTTTTTTTAATAAGAACTTTTAACTTTTAATTATCATTAACGGGGCGTTATCAAAGGTATAGATAGATGAAGTTTAGTTGGAGGACATGAAATTGATATTGTTTACTATATAACTATTTATGGATTCGAATGGGGTCGCTATCAAAAAAATAGATATTAGAAGTTTAATTGGGAGACATGAAGTTTATATTGCTTACTACATAACAATATACGGATTCAAGTGGACCGAACGCTATCGGGATATCGATCGAACGGATATCGGGATATCGATCGGGATCGAACGGGATCGTTATCAAAATAAGCTGATAATAAAGCCTGCCTATTAACTATTCAATCAGGAGTCCTTCGATCTATACATCGTGCAATACTAAAAACGTGCAAGTACCAAATATGCTGATAATAATTCCTAAAAGATTTCTGGTTGGCACAATGATACTTACTATTAGACAAATATGAAATAAGGCCTGCCCATTATGATAATTTTAAACGACGCCCAAAATGCACACTACTGTAATAAAAAGCGAATATAAACGAAGAGATATTGTAAAATCTGATTGATGGTAATTAATAAACCGCGACCCCATGCTGGTTGTTGAATATCATAATGATATATAAATTTTACTAATTTTAATAAAAATATAAAATCACTTCCGGAAGGATCGTAATACCGCACTGCTATTTCGGATGCTCACACTACGATACATCGTACATTAACCAAAAAATTACAAATGATATACGTTTCGATTAGACGAGATGTAATAATAAAGATAATGAAATCTATCTTCCTGCTTAAACACACATCGTGGACAGATCGCTCTAACTCCCGTCAATATATAATTTTAATTTTAATAAATGTTTAGTAATAGGTACATACGAGAAGCAAATGAATAATAATAATATTATAAATATACTGTCCTGGTGTTTGATGATCCTTAATTCCTCGATATATGGAATCCCTTCAGTCAATCAATGTCTCTATGTTCCGAGTCCTTTGGTAATTGCTTCCATTATCCTTCAGGTGCACTTCTCTTGAAGTATCGGTGGCTAGAATATCGGACAGCGTTTTCGCCGGCAAATCTGAACTCGAACTGAAGGGCTGAGTATAGCTACACTACCGCACCCAAACTAATTTGTACATTATATCTTCCCTTCTACTCCCGTCCCACATTCCCCTCCATTCGCTATTAATGTATGTTAAATTAAATTTTTAAATTCAGTGGAAAATTTTTAAGATTGTTTTGCTGTTAACTTTTCCCAAAACAAAATAAATAAATAAACACACAAATACACACACTCACACAAACTCACTATTGGACATGTTTTTTCTTATTTTTTATCGATTGTATATATGTGTTTTCTTGTAATTGGCCCAAAACTCTGTACATCAATTATTGTTTTTTTCAAGATTGATTAATTATATGGCTGTAAGAAAACCAATAAATGAAAATAAAATAAAATAAAAATAAAATAGAGCATCCGCTCCTTTTATAGTCGCGATTGCAACATAACTCTGTAATCCACGTAGTGCAGTGCGTCATCCCATGCGAAATGACCTCGTCGCCGGCGTCTGTCATTGGTCCGATCCAGTCATCAAGATGGTCGCGTCGCACCGACAATGTCTGTGATTCGTCCATCCCGTTTAAAGAGAAGTCAAGCACCCGTTGCGCGTGAGACTTACTGTCACAATGTAAAGATAATAAAGGCTCGTTCGCACCTACTTACCAGGAAAATATGCAAGCACAAAGTATCTAACGAGTTGTGAAGCTCCTCCTTTTAATAAACTTTTAGCAGATAAATATTTCCATATAGCTTTTTAATAATGTCGATTTGAATAAGCCAATATCATCACACGTTATTTGTTTCTTTCAAACGCTTTTTCCGGAAAGTCACCTAACAATGTTGTATCGCCATTCTGTTGCAGCCTTTCTTATTAATGGTAAAGTTGATGATAAATTTTGATTTTGAGCATTCCTCATATTCTGGCATGAAAGATGGGGAGGATGACGTAGGCAGACTCGGGGGTGGCAGGAGCATTTTGTATTCGAGCAGCGCAGTAATTGATTTCATAATGTAACGCCGGGAGAGATTTATAAGCGGAGTGCAGCTAGAAGAACAATGGGTGAATTCGTGCGAGGGGGACGCTGAATCAAGAAAGAGGGTGAGTAAGCATTTTTGTTTTTTGAAAATTCGCCCTCCTGAGTAATTATCGTTAGCAGCTTACTGCCACATTTTTTTATGTTGAAAACTGAAAATAATTTTTTATATTTATTTTTTAAAATACGCGTAAATATCAACACATATACTATCATCATCTTCATTGATGTAGATCTCAGTCCCCTCAGGAATTTTTGTACATTGATTTGTAACACCTTGTTTCAAAACACCCTAGAACGAGTGTGTTTTTGAATTACGGATGAAAAACGTTTATTAAAAAGCTTTTTTGGGTATTGCGGAAAAAAAAATTTATACACGTAACATCAATGCATTTCAGTAGCTTTTGAGAGACGTAATATTTCTGAGTGTAGCTAATAATTTATAAAAAACTGCAAATTCAACCCAAATTATCCTAAATTCATTTTAGGCGATACGTTTTTTAAAAACATATTATTGTACCTTATTAACAATCTTAACGGATGCAGAATCTCAGTTTAACTAATACCTACAGTGATTGATACCAAAAAATAATTTCGAATATCCATTTGAAACCATCCAGAATCCTGATAGAATCCAATAGCTGATTTTATTTTGTTTTCAAAATTAACATAATATCTGATCTCATTATCAAATATAATGAAAACTGACTTTTTTAATAAAATACTCTGAATCAGTTTTTTATTGTAAAGGTACATTTTATTTTTTCATATTTCAGTTTAATGAAAATAGAAACTAACAAGTGCATCCATCCATTACTTTATCGCATACCTATGTCATTGGTATTAATCATTAAACAAAATATATATCTATTTATCTACTCACAATATCTAGCACTAACTCTACCAGATGGTACCTACAAATACTGATGAGATATTTAAAATAAGGTAAAAAAAAGTATAATTCTCAACGTAATAATGACCGTCACTAACGCTACCAGATGCCTCAAATAATGAGAGATAAAAATTTAAAAAGCATAATTCTCTATTTATATCGCTAACGTTATTAAGTCGCTACGCTACTCTAGATTGGCCCAAATATATAGCAAAAGTACGTAATTTTTATGGGTTATATGTAGTTAGTCATGATATAATCTCGTATTAGAGTAAGTGTTATGTTACCGTGTGAGATGGGTGTTCTTGGGAGGTATGTAGCTAACAATATTATAACGTATGTAAACAGTGAGAAACGTTTTCAAGTACCTACATGTAGCTACCTATTATTAGTTGTGTACTACTTGTAATATCAAATGTATTGTTTTCCATGTGTTCGTGAATGTAGAGTGGCTCGAGTAATCTTGAGTGAAGTATATGTCGATGCAGACATCTAGAGTGTATTTAGAGGGGCAATAAGTGGATCGAGATTGTCGTAGAAAAGGTGTAGTTAGGAGAAGAAATAAAAATTATAATCGGTTCATTCCATTATCATTTTATTTATAATTCTCTTAGTTCTGCAAGGGTGAAGGGAAAGATAATGATTTTCATCCTCAAAACTGGTCTTATTTGATCAGTTTTTAACAAATTCTAGTGATGCGCATAAACATCAACGGTTACTAATCAACGATTTTTACAATTCGATGGCCAACCTACCGCACAAGACAATTAAATATCAGTTAGCAATCATTAATACATTTAGATATAAATAACAGTTACAAGTGGATTAACCGTTAAAATAACGATTTGAACGCAACTAGTTACATAACAATCGCTTAGCGTGTATTTGACATAACTCCAAAAATATTAAAATAATATAAATGAATAAATGAAAAGTACACAATCATGATTTTTTTTTCAAATTAAATACCAATAAACACATAATTTTATATACCTTGCAGTAATAGCACAAAAATCATATTTAAAGTTATTTTTTCAAAACCTAGAACCCACCCTACAAATCAATTATTATCCAAGAATGTTGTGTGGAAGATGCTATGGAAATTTAAATTAAATATATGAAATACAAATCCTTAAAGAAAAATATATAATGGATTCTGTAACTTCCAGATCTACAAGATCATTTCTAAATTTAAAAACTCCCAAATATAAAACAAGCGCAGCCCAGAACCATTATTCCTTTGTAGGAATTAAAACTTTCAATTCATTACCCGAGTAAAAATGAACTAAAAAAATTCATAAAAAAACACTTGAAATTACCATGGGCTTCACTGTATATTTATTAATTTTGTTTCTCAATATTGTTAACACTTAATTATTACAATTTGAATAGCCAATGAAATGAACTGATGAGATTACACCTCCCATAAGCACGACCGTCAGCTCTTTCGCTTGTGACTTTGACTAAATTTAAATAATTTTCGATGAAGAAATAAAAAACCTACTACATTAATATGTATTTGATAATTGAAAAATTACCTGTTTGCGCAACGCGCGAGCGTTTTCTGAGACCGCGTTTTCTAATTTTTTGGTTTTCCACAATATTTGTGGAATGTTTAATATCTAAAATACGCAAAAAAGTAAATATTCAATAGGTATGTGTATCAAATTAATTTTATTATTTTTTTCTTCGCACAAATTTTATAAGAAATTTGATCCACATATTTGTATTACACTTTAAACTGAATTTAGAAATCGAACCATCGATTTGCACGAAAAATGTTTATTAATTTGTTATTCGCATATTATATTGCATACAACGTTGCGATTTGTATTTACATATTCATGCGCATGCGCGGGCACAACCCGCAACGTTGTCAAACGTCAGATACGTGACAGATACTTGAAATGAACGTACTTACGATATTGAATATTTCGATAATATCGATACATCCGTATATATTTAGCCAAAAACCTTGTTGTAGCAATGAAACTCAACTGCTTTTGATATTATAATACGCTATAAATGAAAAATAAAACAGACAAAATAAAACATCGACAGAAACACGTCCATTTCGATCTGTATTAAGGAGCATAATCATAGTTTTATTTTTTAAAAGTAATTAACTTATTTCTAATAAAAAAAAACTAACTTTTAAATAATGGTTGATGATTCAAAGTGCGGGATTAAGTAGAATATATCGGTTAAAATTATCTAAAAACGTAAAAAATTCTGGCAAATTTAAAATTCTATAACTTTATAAATATTAAACATTTCTTATTTACCTTAGTAGAGATTCAAGATAATAAAGTAAACTTTATACGTTGTGACAATTCGTCTTCCGCCCCTGGTTATACGCGACAGATTCAACCGAAAACCAACATTTGTTTCTTAATTTCTTTTCATCTATTGACGGAACGCAGCTGTAGATAACTAATTAAATTCAATATTTTAAATATAAAAATGTCGCGAGGTCCTACGCTTCGATCAAATGCAAGCCCTTTTTGTGCACTGGCCACAGAATAAAAGCCGAGTGTAGCCGCGCGTCTATCTCTGGCGGAATCAGTGCGCTCGCCGCTCGCTTATCAGCTGTCGCGAAATGAAAGATGAAAGTACAGATTGCTATTTATACTGTTATGAATGTGTCCTAATATGTTTTCCTCTTCTGTATGTTATCCTCAGCGGGCGTCCTGGACATCCATTCTGGGCCGCGTCTGCCTAGACTCATGGGGATCTGACAATGGGGGAGTATCCAAAGAGAAGCCCAGACAAAACGGCGACGCCGGAGCGTTGCCTCGTCGCAGGAGGGAGAAACGCTAATTTAA
>JADDOH010007436.1:0-14808 GCA_016648135.1 Agrypnia vestita
GCGGTGTTCCAGTCATATATAGTCAGGAGGCGTTCCGATAGTAACATCACCATCATTAGCAGTGTCCCAGTTGTATATCGTCAGGAGACGTTTCAATAGTATCATCATCATCATCTTCATTAGCGGTGTTCCAGTCATATATAGTCAGGAGGCGTTCCGATAGTATCATCACCATCATTAGCAGTGTCCCAGTTGTATATCGTCAGGAGACGTTTCAATAGTATCATCATCATCATCTTCATTAGCGGTGTTCCAGTCACATACAGTCAGGAGGCGTTCTGATAGTATCATCATCATCACTAGCGGTGTTCCAGATATATATCGTCGGGAGGCGTTGCGATAGTATCATCATCATCATCGTCATCACTAGCGGTGGTTCAGCTTTATATCGTCAGGAGGCGTTTCGATAGTATCATCATCATCACCATCATTAGCAGCGTCCCAGTTGTATGTAGTCAGGAGGCGTTTCGATAGTATCATCATCAACATCATCGTTAGCAGCGTCCCAGTTGTATATAGTCAGGAGGCGTTGCGATAGTATCTTCATCAACATCATCGTTAGCAGTGTCCCAGTTACATATAGTCAGGAGGTGTTTCAATAGTATCATCATCATCATCACCACTAGCAGTGTCCCAGTTATATATAGTCAGCGGGCGTTTCGATAGCATCATCATCATCATCATCATCATTAGCGGTGTTTCAGCTATATATCGTCAGGAGTCGTTACGATAGTATCATCACCATCATTAGCGGTGTTTCGGCTATATATAGTCAGGAGACGTTACGATAGTATCATCATCATCATCATCATCACTAGCGGTGGTTCAGCTATATATCGTCAGGAGGCGTTTCGATAGCATCATCAACGTCATCATTAGCGGTGTCCCAGTTGTATATCGTCAGGAAACGTTACGATAGTATCATCATCATCATCATCATCATTAGCGGCGGTTCAGCTAAATGTCATCAGGTGACGTTTCGATAGTGACATCATCATCTTCATCAGTGATGGCAGGGTTCCAGTTACACATCAGTCGGAGATAATTAGGCAGATCCCATCATCATCGATGGCAGGATTCTAGCTGTACACCATTTGGAGAAAATACACCGACATCCCTGGCCAGGGGCTAGGCATATCCCTACTGTCCAGATCCACCTTTCCATCTACTAATACGAGGGGTCATGGCCTCGTGAAACCACATGGCAACCAACCATTACAAGTATTTATTTATGTATTGTATATGTAAGTATGTATGTATGTATATTATATTTTATTAGTATGTATCTATTCGTACGTAGTGTATGAGGGGGCTCTTCACGGGTGGCACAACACCCGTGCGGATGTCTTCCCTCGTCTGGAATGGATTGAACGTATTGATGCATATCAGATTATAATAAGTACTACCTGGGAGGGTGGTTGCAGTCACTGTAGTGTCGCGAATGGCCAATGGGCTGCAGTTGCTCACAGGCGAGGGTTGGGGAGCCTAGGAAACTCCCCTTCCCCACTCGCATATTTTTGACTTGACAGGTGGCCCGGGACCATCTTTACAGTAGCTTCAGTATATATACCGTAGTTTAACTTAGTTTAACCTGGAGGAGTTGGAATTCGGGGGGCAAACTGGCTCTGAGCCCGGACGCCAGACACTGACGCGAGGGATGGTGCGGTACTTTGCACAGAAGAGGCCCAACATGAAAAGGCGCATCCAGGCTCAGGTCAACGTATCCGGAACTCGTGTCGGGAGAAGGAAGATGGGATCAGTCACCGATGAGCCTTTGGGTACGGAGGGGCCGAATTTAAAGCAACCACATTTTCCGCGTACACATACATTTACACATACCTTCTACAAACCCCTTATCCATTAGAACCCAACGTACCACTAGAATGAGACATAGGGCCAGATACAGGTGACGGAACTTAGGCCGGCTAGTAAATAAACGTAACAATGTAATTGATATAAAGATAATGCAGAGTAAATATAAAAGATCGTAGGGAATAAGCACAGCGAGATAACGGCGGAAGATAAAATTATTAATCAGCGAGGGCGTCGAAGACGGAATCATCCATAGGAGCGGCTACGAAGGACTCGAGGGCTTTCAGGGGATCTATGTACTCTATATGTGCATGCGCATGTGATAACGGCACGTCACTAACCTTTCCAGTGGATGGCGGTCGATCCCATACAGGTAGGACAATGGGGGATCGAGCGGAGAGGGCATGGAAGCAGAGGATCGCGCACTCTGGAAGCGCAGCTACACCAGATGCAGTGGTTTCAGTCCGTAGGAATGATAGGTAAATAATATAGGGCCACGGAACATAGTATGTTTAGCAATTGCACCGTAGGGCTTAATTGGCGTGCTAGGTAGTTTTGTTTGCGTTCTCCATGAACATTCACGAACTTCATACCCCAGTATTTAATTTAAGTTTAGCTTGCGATAGGGTTACCACAAAACCAATTCATCCCCTATAGTTCGAAACAAAAAATTACACAACGTGAACTGGGGAGGTCTTGAATAAAACGAGGGTGTTTGGAAATACTACGTTAAAAACCGTAGAGCCTTCACCCGACATAGATAGATAGCTTGTTTGCCTCTAACAAGGCGTAAACTCAGTTAGGAGTAGGATCGAGCTGTAAGGCGAAGAAGATGAGCTATCACACTTAATTAATATTTTATTTTGATATAACACTCAGAAATAATATTATGTACATATCTATTTTAAGTGTATGCTTCTATATATGTTCATATATAACGTGATGATAGAATTACGAGAAATTACGAAGATCCCTTTATAATTTCATATCAAAGACGACAATACTATGGAATGCTCTAGAACGCTCTGGAATTATTTAAAAACCTCTGGTATAGTTTGGAAGTCTGGAAGACGAGAAGATAAATGTTTCTGATTGTTGTTTTTCCACTACGGTGTGAAATTAATAATACTAAGAAAAATATTATGATTCGTGCGATCTTTCTTTCGCCAAATACACTTAATGAGAAATACGATAGCTTATCCTATAGCATGAACAACCTTTACACTGAGAACAACGCCTCCTCATTTCTCGTTATTAGTGACTTCAACCTTCCAGGCATTATGTGACAACCACATGTAACTGTTTCATTTTTTCCAATTACTGATAGGATTCCAGTTCATCGGTGCTTCGCTAATATAATATCATTCCTAAATGTTTATCAATTTAATATTAAAGCTAACAAAAGATATTTAGACCTCCTTATAAGTGATTTCGAGTGCAAAGATACTTCTTGTAAGGACCCATTTCTCCCTCCTGATCCATAATCCTGTACTCGAATGCTTCATTAGTATTGCGGTCCAATCAAATTTAATCCGCCAAAAAATTACAAAATGTAAAGAAAATTATGATGCCATTAGTAAAAAAATCTCAAATATTAATTATTGGGATGAACTTTTTACTCTAGACATCAAATCAACAACCTCTCGATTTAACTACATTTTGTTTGAAATAATTAAAGACTTTGTTCCATTCAAGGGCGTGCGCATGAACAAGTTCCCGATCTGGTTTTCTAAGAAGACGCCACCATCCCACTAATTGGAAATTTGCGAAATGTTTTCGTCATACTTTCAGGCAGCTTTTGAGCCTGCAAATTCTGCCGCCAGTGATCAAATAACTGCACCTGAAATCGAAGCATCTGATATCCTTTTCGGTAAATAATGTTACCGCAATAATTAAAGGATTGGACACAAAAAAGCCCCGGGCCCAATAATTTGGATTCCTACTTTCTCACGATAACGGTAGGGTCTATTTGTTCATCATTAACATTAAAGCAGGCATTCATCACTCCAATTTACAAAAATGGATCAAAACAGAACATTGAGAACTGCAGACAATTTGTCTGTTCTCTATACAAATCTACACCATTTATCCAATTTAACTCAAATTATGAATACTTTTAAAAGAGAGCTGGTTAAAGCCTCGAGCATTCCGGTCGAATTACACTACAGATTGTTTATGCAAGCGTCCAAAACACCAGCGATATACGGACTGCCAAAGATTCACAAGGATGGAGTTCCGTTAAGACCGATTGTGAGCGCAATAGGAGCGCCGACATATAAGTTGTCGCAACACTTGGCCAGTCTCTTACAGATGCAGACCGGGAAGACATCTTCGTGGGTGAAAGACTCGGCACATTTTGTTAAAATGCTGAAAACCGTGAAGATAGAAAGTGATGATATATTAGTCAATTTTGACGTTTTATCTTTCTTCACAAATGTGCCTGTAGACGATGCGATGAGTCATTTGGAAGAAGTCTATGAGGAAGACATGTGCGCACTTTTTTGACACTGCCTAACAAGTGGATACTTTTCATTTCAGGGTGAACTTTTCCAACAAGTGGAAGGTGTAGCGATGGGAAACCCACTTTCCCCAGTAATTGCAAACTTCGTAATGGAGAAATTCGAAGAAACGGCTCTAGACACAGCAACTTTGATCCCCAAGGTTTGGTGGATGTATGTTGATGACGTGTTTGCAATCTGGCCTTACGGGAAAGAAAAACTACAGGACTTTCTCGAACACCTCAACACGCTGCACAAGAAATTAAAATTCACCATGGAGATAGGAAAAGAAAATAAACTATCATTTCTGGATGTAGAGGTGAAAAGGAACACAGATGGTAGTCTCGGGCACAGAGTCTACAGGAAGCCGATCCATACGAATCGCTATTTGCATGCAGATTCCCACCACCACCCAGCGCAAAAGAGAGGTTTAATTAATACCTTAGATACGAGAGCTAAACGAATATTCCAAGAAGAACATTTGCAGGAGGAGATTCGTACACTGAGCGACGCGCTAGAAAGCAATGGATACCAAAGACGGCAGATACGGCACATCATAAGAGCCAAATCTAACAGCTCCGAGAAAAACACAGAAGCTGAGATCAAAGGGATTGCTTTCTTGCCTTATATCCATAATGTAACAGACAGGATTGCCAAAGCGCTCAAGAAACAGAAGATTAAGACAGTGTTCGACACAAACAACAAGGTTAAGGACCTCTTAAGACCAGCGAATGATCGGGATCCCCTTGAAACCGACGGTGTTTATAGGCTCGACTGTCAAAATTGCGACAAAGTGTATGTGGGACAAACAGCACGCACGATTTCAAAGAGGGTTGCTGAGCATCAAAGAGCATGCAAACTCGGTCACCCGGAAAAATTGGCATTGGCTGAGCGCTTTCTAGATACGGGCCACCATTTTTCATTTGAGCCGAAAATCTTAGAAAACCCCAAATGTCACCACACGCGCCTGGTCAAAGAAGCAATTGAAATATACAAAGCATCCGGTAAACATTAATAAGAATGACATTGCCTCCCCCAGATCTATTTTCTGTACAAATCTACACCGCTTGATTGATTGGACCGAAATTTTGCATACACATTCCCTGTAGAAAAAATTGGTCACATTTCTTCCCTAGCCATCCTATCTAAGCCAGCCTTGATTAAATGGAAACCTTGTTTTAATTAGAGGATTTTACAAAACAATGATACCTTTATTTCCCTCCAAAAGTTTATTTTATTTATTGTTTGTTGTTTAATTTATTTGCATAATAGAAAATGTAGGGTCTGAAACAACTGTCAACTTGTCTCTACTAATGCGGAAATGTTCCAGTGGGAGAAAACGACAGAAACCAAACACGACAATTTAAATGAATTTTGAATAATCCATTACTTTGCAACAAAATAATGATAGTAAGTAATAGCCTGTTGGTATTTTAATCAAATAATTAATTCCTTGCCAATATAGACGAACTCTTTTCGTATTAAGGAAAAATACTTATCACTTTTAATATGCAGACGCAGTTCGATTTTTTCCTATGTATTAAATATATATATATATATATATATATACGAGAAGGCTATTTATTAAAACATATAAATAAAAACAATTCAAATCACAATTAAAAATTTAGTTAATTAGTTAACAAGATAATAGATGATCTCGCTAAGTAAGATTATCGGTAAGAGATGATCTCAGAAAATTATTAATATTCATTGCATAAATTGTAGAAGTCTCAAAATTGTACATATGAATCTATTTATATGAAAAATATGTATGGAAGTCCTTATAGGGTGCCCCAGGGCTTATTACTTGCAAGAGCTGGCTTTTGTGATCACTTTACAAATTGCAAGATTCACCAATTCCACCGTAAGAACATCCACACATCAAAATGTTGAATGTTGTATATTTATTGTGTTCTAAAACTTTTTTTATATATTCGAATTTACTATGCTAGGGTATATATAGATTTTGCAGCTTGTAATTATACATCTATATTTTTTAAAGTGAAAAATTAAGATATATGATATTCTTCGGTATTAATTAACGTGTACATTAGAATACGCCTAAAATTTTTGTTTTCAATATTTTAATTCTTTTTAAAGACCGTATATAATTTAAAAAATACTTTTATACGTTTGTCCTTCATTAATCAATAATTATTTAGTTGTGGACAAAATCCAATAATTGTAATCACTTACAGTAAACAAAATGTTAGCAATTACCAAAATAATTTCATACAATGTAATTCTAGAAGAGATGATAAATATAGTGAATTCCAATTTTTTCTGGCTTCTTTTCTAAACTACCGTCAATTTTTAACCTTTTGTGTGTTCGTGGTAGGTATTTAAAATTATACGAATAAATATTCAAACCCGGAAAAATTCATTGCGTTTGAAAACTCCGGTATGGTATTTGTTAATAAAATACCGATCAGTACTCAAAATACCTTAACATTTTGATTCGTATTTTTGTTTAAAATAACTATATCCCAATTAAACCGAGGTTGGGATGTTGAAAAAAGCCCTTTAGGCTGTAGCTATTAGATATGTGGTTGATCGAATGCACAATTTAGAGGAATTATGACTTTTTAATAACAATAATAATATAACTAATAACACTAATAATCTGCGTACTTCGATCACTTTATTAGCAATGCAAAATGAGATCTGAATAAAAACTCATAAAGCTGGGGAAGGTAGGAGAGAAGTATATTAAAATATATTGTGGAAACGGAATGGAAAGCAGAAGGAATAGAGCACTGTTTGAATCCTTTGTTATGTCACTACTCCATCGTTAGATCTAGAACGGTCTATAATTATTTAAAACCTCTGGGAAACGTCTACAAAACTAGAATATCCTAGAAGCGACAAAAACCTTCTCCTAAACACTAAAATAATCTAGAAAGTTCGGATACACCAGCATTTGGAACTACGCCTGGAAAGTCATCGTGTTTTGACAATTCGTTCAGTGCGAGGTCAGCCATGAGCCGCGAAGTGACGGTCAGGGTGGCTAATCTTGAGATAATCAAAGCGATTAATAAAGCGAAATAGTCAAGCGGATTACGTAAGTGGCGAAATAAACTAGTACGACTTCTATGTGCGAGAACTGAATATTGTACGAGTGATTAATACGTGATAACCAGCGATAATAAAGTGTTCTTAGACGAAGTGATGTATTGCGAAATAGTTTAAATTAAAGTCTAGCTTAAAACTTAAGAATGTTCTTAGGTTTTCACGGCAACTCAGACTCTTTTGGTTTGTGTCTTCTGGGGTTTTATGCCGTGTTATTATGACCTTTCTGGCCAAAGTTTCGGATCCCATTGCACAGTCCATCATCCCTTTGTCTGTTGGAAGAATCAGGATCCCTTCGTTTGCGCGAAGGCTCTTTAAAGCAGCGTGTTCCTCTTTGGATATATTGGGACGCGGAGGCCCAGCCTTTCTTAATATAGCACACGTATCCTGTCTAATTTCTTCTGCGATGGCAGGATCTTCGGGATAGACAGAATACGTGTGCTATCCTACTACTCCGCGTCCCAATATATCCAAAGAGGAACACGCTGCTTTAAAGGGCCTTCGCGCAAACGAAGAGATCCTGATCCTTCCAGCAGACAAAGGGAATGCCACAGTCATTTTGAACCAAGCGGGTTACACAGCGAAGATGATGGGACTTTTGGATAGCAGCACATATAAAAATATCAAGAAAAATCCAACGGATAAAATCGACAGAAGAACTAGAAAGCTAGTCAAAACTTCTAGTATTCCAGCCGATTTGCATTTCAAATTATTTGTTCAAGCATCATAAACACCATCAATATACGAGTTGCCCGAAATCCATGGGGATGGTGTATCACTAAGAATAATAGTGAGCGCAATAGGAGCGCCGACATACAAGCTGTTATGGGAATTTCTGTATGTGCCGCTGTGGCCTGGACTGGAGGATGCTCCGGTACCGCACCTAGAGGTCCCAACTCCAAGGCCACAGGGATCCCAATATCGTTTGCACTTTGAAGCTGCAACCAGTGTGTCTAGGGTATATTACCAGATGGTATTCACGTTTTGGTGATGCAGCTTGGTCCAGATGGCAGGGTCGCCGCGGGGCTCTAACTTCTACTAAATGATGCGCTGAATGTAGCGTGTACAAAGTCACAAGTTTATTGAAACAAGTTAAAATATAAGTTGAATGGTACGAATCTTATATAAGTGAGTTAAAAGGGATCGCGGGATCCCGGATCGGTTTGTTAGTGCATATTTAGTACGCGCGAATTTAAAGGTCTAAAATGAAACAATCCGTAATAATCGCGGCGTTACGCGTGATCCGTGTGTCGACGGTTGAGCGAGATGGACTGGAATGAAGGTCTTCCTGCTCGCCGCCTGCAGGTTGGTTGGTTGCTTGCCACGGACGCCAGATGCCGTCCGTGTGCTGGAATCCACCACACTGTCACAAAATTTGGCCGGTCTGAAAGGGGTGATATACTTGTTAGCTTTGACATTATATCCCTCTTCACTAATGTGCTGTGGAAGACGCTATGAGTCTGTTAGAATAAATTTATGATAAAGACATCTGCGCAATTTTTAAGCACTGCCTGATGACTAGATATTTCTCTTTCCAAGATGATCTCTTCCAATAAATGGAAGGCGTAGCGATGGGTAATCCACTTTTCCCGGTTATTGCTAACTTTTTGTGGAGAAATTCGGAGAAACAGCACTGGAAATAGCATCCTTTACTCCAAAAACCTGGTGGAGATACGTCAATGACATGTTTGCAATCTGGCCACATGTGAAAGACAAACTATGTGACTTTTTGGAGCACCTCAATTCGCTACATAAGAACCTGAAGTTCACTATGGCGGTCGAGAGAGTCAACGTGCTGCCTTTTCTTGATGTCGAAATAAAAAAGAAAGCCGATGGAAGTTTCGGACACAGAGCTATAGGAAACCTACCCACACAAACCGCTATCTTCATTCAATAATTTCCACCATCACAAAAATAGGTCTTATCACTTTGACCACGAGGGCAAAAAGGATATGCCAAGATGAGTTTCTACAGGAAGAGATGACAACACTCAGTAACGTTCTGGAGGGCAATGGTTACCAAAAGCGACAGATAGAGCACATAATAAGAGCGAAAACTGATCGCCCCGAAAAACGTACAGAACCTGAGTGCAAATGCATCGCCTTTCTACCTTTTGTCAAAGCGTTGTGGACAGAATTGCTAGAGCTCTCAAGAAAAGAGACATCAAGACAGTTTTTAGAACCAATTAAAAAATAAAGGGCTTGTTGAGATCAGCAAAAGATAGAGATCGCATAGAAATAAACGGAGTATATAGACTCGACTGTCAAAACTGCGATAAAGTATACGTAGGACAAACGGCGCATACAATTTCCAAATGGGTTGACGAGCACAAATGGGCGTGCAAACTCCGTCATCCAGTAAAATCAGAACTGACTGAACATTTTCTGGATACCGTCCATCATTTTTTATTTGAACCGAAAATCCTTGGAAAACCTAGTCACCATACGCGTCTTATCAAGGAAGCACTCGAAATCTACAAGCACCCGATAAATATTATTAGACATGATGGTTTCAAATTAAAAACATCACGGTATCCGGCACTTCAAAATCAATCTCTCAGAGATCAGACAATAGATGAAACATACTGTAAGAAGGTAAATCTCCCGCGCGCGCGCGGCAGCTGCGCGCGCAGCGGCAGGCGTGGAGGGGACGCGCGGAACCGGTGCGTCACCGTCAGCGGGCGGCCGCGACGGCACTTGAAATTCGGCAGGCCTTAGGTACAGTCTGGGTTTATAAGAGAATATACATCACTTAGAAGCACACCTGACACCTGCCCTCTTCCTTGAAAACCCAATTTAACAACTGGCGCAGCCGGCGATACGAATCGCGTTCTCGACGAGAAGAAGATTTTTTTTTTGGTTCCAGAAGATTCCGGATATAGGAATCTTCGAGAAAAAATTATTGTTGCCGGTCGGAAGGAAGAGTTCGAGTCGGAGTTCCCGAGGTACTGGGACTGCATGAAGAAAAGGTTGGATGGGAACAGATCCAAGCCACGAGAAGACGGTCGGAGCCAGGCGGAGCGTCCGATCGAAGAAGAGAATTGGAGGCGTAGAGAAACAGCGGAGTGGAGCCGGGTGCGGTACAAGCAGCCGAGGGGAGCAGAGGACATCTGGACGCGGACCAGGGTGCTGAGGCGGACCATCGTCTGAGGTGGAGCATCAGGACGTGGACCAGAGAGCAGAGGACGAGACAGGTGTGCTGGACAGTCGGGACCAGTGCGAGAGCAGCAGTTCGGAGGGAGCGGAGAAGGATTCTTCAGCGGGACAGAGCTAAGTACCTTTTCTCACTTCTCTTGGCACTCTCGAGATATTTTTTTACTCTGTTTGCTTTTCTTACTCCTTCAGGGTGAGATGGAATCAGGGGAACTAATTCCTTTTGGTCTTGGGGACAACTGGGAGATCTTTGCCATAAAATTCCAACAATACCTACTATTACATGATGACTTATTTTCGTCAGATGAAAAACAGAAAGCAGTATTATTTAATGCTCTTAAAGATGACGTTTTTGAAGTATTGGTAAACCTGTGCATGCCATCCAAAGTCACAGATGTCAAATTAAAGGATTTATTAAAAAAATTAGAGGATTATTGCATTTCCGTAAAATCATTTTTTTTCAGAACGAGCGTTATTTTATAATGTCAAGCAGAAAGAAGGTGAGACAGTTAAAGAATTTGCGATACGGATAAAAAAACTTGCTACAAATTGTAATTTCGGTAACAGTTTAAATTTTATTTTAAGAGACTTTTTGTATTGGGAATACGATCGGATAAAATGAAAGAAAAATTATTTCTAGAAGGGGAGAAATTAAATTTTGAGAATGCAGTAAAAATCGCTAATAATCGCTGTATGGATCAATTGCAGTGTTGGGGGAAATGTCAAGAGTTTTCACGACTATAAATACACATATGGGATTATATAGATTTAAACGATTAGTTTTTGGGCTGGCTCCAGCACCAGCAATTTTTGCAAAGGTAATCAGTAGTGTCTTAGGCGGACTAAAGTATACGGCATATTATTTAGATGACGTAATCGTAGCGGGAACGGATAAAACAGATTTAAAGCAAAATTTACGAGCAGTTTTATGGAGGCTAAAAAATGTAACTTAACGGTCAATCTAGAAAAATGCGAGTTTAACATAAGAGAAATTAACTTCTTAGGTTATATTATTAACGCAGATGAGATCAAGCCGTGCACACGAAACATGGATAGCATTACGAAGGCACCGCCTCCAAAGGACGCGAGTCAATTACGTAGTTTTTTGGGAATGGTTAATTTTTACAGATCTTTTTTACCAAATATGTCCGGTGTATTACAGCCTTTATATTTATTATTAAAGGAAGGGGTTACGTTTAGTTGGGAAAAAGAACATGAAGAAGTTTGTAATAACATCAAAAAGGCGTTAGTTTCAAATCGAGTATAGGCTATATTTCCTACAAAAATTCAAATTCAGTACGTTCTATATTAGTAATCCTCGATGACTGCATTGAAATTTTCTTTGGACATTGCTGGCTTTTCTTTTATACCTCTCAAATGATGTTGGACTGTGCTTGTATAATTTTAAGTTAACAAAATATTTCCAACCAATCTCGGTCTATTACTAAAACTTTACAAATGATGAGCACAAACATTTTGGTCAGTGCCCTTTGGCGATATAAAATTTAGAGAGCTGTTTCTCTCTAAAAATTTCTATTTTCTATATATAAAAAGTTCTATTTTAAGCTATGATGTTTTGTGGCAACAAAAATACATTCGAATAATTTTTTTTTCACTTTACCATGTCACATAAAAATTGCACAAAGTTCATTTTATTACCATATTTTCTGGCTTACGTTGGTAAATATTTTAAATTTAAAAATTATTTTCAAAAATGAAAACTGTTGAGTGAGTTATGTGCTGTCGTGAAAATAATCATGTTGCCTGGGCTTAAGCGAACTAAAAAAATGAAACATCTTCTTATTAAATGATGTAATGTTTCGAAACTCGAAAAAATCTAAAAAAAAAATTCCGAGAAAAACGCAAAAGAATAATGAAATTCGTTTAAAAATTCACCGACCACGCTACTTTTGAATTGCGACACCACAGCCTTTTTTAGAATTTTATAATAAATGAGTAGGTACACATACAAATTATTCTTAAATCTGAGCTTTGAGATAAAGTTACGAAAGAAAACATTTTTTTAAATTGCAAAGGTTATTAAACCCTCAATTTAAAACTTCAAAAAATAATTCGAGTTGCGGTAATGTTTGTTCCTTTTTTTTTCGATTTTTCAAAAGGGAGGTAGATTTAAGAAAAAGCAAAGAAATCTATCACAGATAAATTGAATTTTTTTGAAGAATTTTGGGAATTTGTTTAAATTGCAATATGTTTTGTTAGTTTTCTGTGAATCAATAAAATGAATAAAAAAATAAAATTTTCAACTGTACAATAATCCACCTCTTGGGCAAAACAGGGTAGTAGGACCTGTAAATTAATGAATTTTCCGAAAAACAAAATTATGTTAAAGATTTAAATGGTGTAAAACGTACAAATTGATTTTTAAGTTCACCGCACACTTCATGAAGTCTACCTGCTATTTATTAATTTCATTTGAGTTATCATTTTTGTCGTCATTAGACTAACATTTTGAAAATAAATTGGCTTACAAATTATGTACAACGTGGAGAAGAAAAAGTTCTCCCTAACATATAGAAGAAAGGTGAAAAAAAGTATTCTGAGAACAAAATTAAATATTTCCTACGTAATTGAATTTTTTAGCACTTTATTCGTCTCTCTTACAACGCCAGTTATTTGATATTATGATTAAAAAACCAAAAAGAAAACAAAATAATATAAGATTTAAAATAAGAATATAATTTAACTAGCTCTTCGTACCTGGCGTTGCACAGGTTAAGGATTAAGTTTAAAATAAATTTGTGGGGTTAAATAAAGGTTTGACTCGAACGGTATAGATTTGTATCGAAAATATATCAGGGAGAAGGTAAAAGGGAGGGAAGAAATGTCACTTTTGTTACCCGCGGAGTCCTAGGAATAAGTTTCCATATTATGTGTCCGATTGGTCAAACGGTACAGATTTACATCGAAAATATGTCAGTGGGAGAGGAAGGGGTATGAAAATAGGGGGGAAATGTTGCCTTTGTTACCCGCCGAGTCCTAATAAATAATTTTTCAAATTTGTAGTCCGATCAGTCAAACAGTACATATTTGCATCGAAAATATGTCATGGGGAGGGGAAGGGGTATTAGAATAGGGAGGAAATGTTGCCTTTATTACCCGCCGGGTCCTAAAGCATAAGTCTGCAAAATTTGGATCGAATCAGAAAAACGGTGTGGATTTGTATAGAGAACAGACAGACAGACAGACATTGAGTTTTATAGGTATAGATATAAAAATAAATGAAATTTAAAAAGAAACCCATTTATATTAATTTTGTACGAAAAACAGACAGTAATTAATTAAATTTAAATTATCGACTAAAGTAAAAGTATTTAGTTAAAATTAAGTATGTGGGGGGACACAAAGGTTCGATTGTTTTGCAAAGACTTTAATTAAAACAATATTACCATTGAATCTAGGCTGGGATGGATAGGACGCCCTATGTATTCCGCCGGGACCCAAAGAATAAGAATGCAAAATTTGGATCAAATCGGCAAACGGTGTAGATTTGTACAGAAAATATATCAGGTAAGATAGTGGAGTAAAAGGGGAGGGCAGAAAAGTTATCTTCATTACCTTCCGGATCTTAAAGAATGAGTTTGCAAATTTTGAGTTCGATCGGTTGAACGGTACAGAGTTGCATTGAAAATATATCAGGGGATGGGGAAGGGGTATAAGTGTACCCTATGGTACCAGTAGTATGCAAAATTTCAGTCGAATCGGACAAACGGTATAGAGCTATATAGAGAATAGACAGACATTGAGTTTTATAAATAAAGATACGCTTGAACCACTGTAATGACAAAAAAAAATTATATTTATAGCACTCAGTTTTTCACAGGTAGAATTTTATCGGTCTATATTCTTTCAAAGCGGCTGACATTCGTTTTCATTGATACCATTAACTGAAATTATTTTCCGTGTCACTCTTGCACATATCTTAATATTTAAAAATATTTGTAGCATTCGAAAACAAATAACGTTTTATCAAGCCTACCATTTTAGGTGGTCAATTTGTCCGTATATATCACCATCATACCACTCTTTAAGCAGTTCCTTTCTTGATAATTTGCGAGCTGAAAAATAAATTTAAAATTTTTACTGAATCCAAAAGATAGTTATAATCTGAGAACGTATGTGGAATGGGAGAAGATTTTTCATTATTGGTATGCTGGGTATGAAAGGGCAAATATATAGCTCTGTTTGGTAGATCTGAATGGGACCTGGATGGATAGTAAGTTGGTGGTGATTTCGGAAGAACCAATAAGGTTGTG
>JADDOH010007437.1:0-29144 GCA_016648135.1 Agrypnia vestita
TCTCCCCCTCTCTCTCTCCCTCTCTCTCTCTCTCTCTCACTCTACATTATTACTTTTTTTTGTTTTTGAATTTCTATTATATTTTATTGTTTTTCTTATCCTTCTGCTTGTTATATACTTGCTTTTTACTTTATATTATATTTATCTTTATATATTTGTATCTGTATTTTAAGTATTTTCTTTCCAGTTTATGTCATTATTATGTTTACATGTTATTTTTTCTTTAAACTATATATTCTGTTAATGTACACTTTACGATCTGTTGTAAAAGCCCTATAGGACGTTAATTAATAAAAAATAAAAAAATACCTACATCTCTCGTTTATTTTTTATTTTTATTCTCGTCTATTAAGTGTTGGAATAACAATTTTAAGATCCCAACATTACTGTTTTCAGAATTCGGCCTTGAAGCTCCTGAACTGGAGAGAGCTGGCACTAGACCGAGATGAGTGGAGGAAGACTCTTGAGGAGGCCAAGACCCACCAGGGGTTGTAGAGCCAAGAGTGATGATGATGATAAAACAAATATAATTTAAGTCGAGTCGAGAAAACGCAGTGTATTTTTTCATCAACAACTGGTTCGAATTATGGAATTATGACAGCATCGATTATTCGACAATGCTGGTGGAATTTGGTATTGACAGAATGAGCAACGTCATTGTGCTAAAATTCAAGCCACCTGTATTTATTTTTGAAAATATTCTGCAAGTTGAACTCCGTATATATATTTTTTTATTTATTCGGAAAACCAACAGCTGACAGTAATTAAGAAAAAAACAAGGAATGTGAAACATAAAGAAAGCCAATTACAGGTTTTCACTGGTAGTTACAAAATATCCCATTTACGTGGTGTACATATATATAGATATAGTATATTGATGAAACTATATGTAATTAATAATAACATATATTTTATTTGAAAAATGGATCGGAAAGCAAGCGTCGCACATGAGTAGGGTTATTTTGAAATAAGTCTAAATGTTTCGTGATCGCCGCGCGCGGGCCGCGCCAAGATTTGATTGGTTGGGATGGCGCCCGATGTGTTCTGCGCCAATCGCTAGCCAGGATTCGAATTTTTTTTAAATCTGCGCAGTGACAGTTGAAAAGCGCATCAGGTATCGTTTTTCGGTGAGAACCGACATTCCTCTTCGTGTGTGTTCAACATCAGTTCAATTTAGCCTTCCGGAAGAGACACACCAACTGTTCCGGATTCGACGAAGCCAGGAGAATCTCGATTGAAGCGGCACCCGCCTTCCCATGAAACCGCAAGTACCATTTTGTCCACAGTGTCGTAGTTAGCTCTGGCCCAGTGTATCTAGGGTGTCATTTACGGTCAATCATTAATCGGCGGCGATTGGAAAGGAAAATCTTTCTTTCTAATATCCGACCCGCGTGCGATGGTGACGAGACGTTCGTCATCGTATACTAAATTATACTTTTTTGTGAGTGCATTAAATTTGTTGCAATTTCGTCACAAGTATGAGTTTTGCCTGTAGGTAGAAGAAACAAGGGGAGTAAAAAGAAGAGGGTTGGTTCTTAGAACTTTAGGAGGAAAATCGATCAAGAGTTTGGATAATAATTCGGGATAATTTGACTCTCGCGTGAATCAAAACCCGCCCGCTCCGGCGGTACCACAGAAAGAAAACTCGTTCGAGTCTACAGATGCTCAACTGGCAGAGGAAGAAGCCTTCCGATTAGTATGATTCTCTTCTTCTGCCGGCTATGAACCATTAAACCATCATCATAAGCTCGACAGCCCTAAGTGGGCCTTGGCTGAATCCAGAAGTCTCGTCCATGTCCATTCTTGTCTGTCTGTTGCTTTTGTATCAGAGCTGACAGAGTCCATCCATCGCAGTTTGGGACTTCCTGGTCTTCTTCGTCCTTGTGGTGTGGAGAGTATGAGGCGTTTTCAGGGTTGTCGTCGTCCATTCTAAATACGCGACCCATCTCAAGCGCCCCCACCTTGATGGAACTGATCACATTGGCTTTCCATACATGTCATACATGTTGTTATGAACATGCAGAGGTGGTCAACATTTTTGCTGATAGTATAACTGTGTATAGGACTAAATTGAAACAATTCTTTACGTCTCAACTAAATGGTAATGGATAAATACATTTTTCTTTTTCTTCTGTACATCTGTATATCTATTTATCTTATGTGATTCTTTAATTTATTTTATATTTTGTATATTTTGTAAAATATTTTGTAAAAAAGGAGCTTAGGAAGGCCGAAACTAAGATGGAGTGACAACGTCCTCAAAGATATCTCTGCCTTAGAGCTTCGGAACTGGAGAGAGCTGGCACTAGACCGAGATGAGTGGAGGAAAATTATTGAGGAGGCCAAGACCCACCAAGGGTTGTAGTGCCAAGAATGATGATGATGATGATATTTTGTAAAAGCCCATAAGGGCTTTAATGGGGTTAAATAAATTACCATTAAACTATAATACACAAAAAATAGGTCAAATTGTGACTCTCGCGTGAATCAAAACCCGTAGAGGAAAAACGGCATAGGAGGACGGAGACGAAGGAGGGGCGGTGGACGCACCTGTACTTGAGGTTGTGCAGCACGGCCGGCTCGTGCAGGTAGGACAGCGAGGTGAGGTCGTTCTCCCCGATGAGGATGCCGGGGTTGCGCAGCGGCGGCAGCGCGGCGCCCCCCTCGGCGCGCAGCTCCCGGCGCTCCCCGGACAGGTCCAGGCGCACCAGCAGCCGCTCGCCCCCGTCCCAGTCCGCCTCCACCTCGGCCCCCTCCCACACGGTCGCGGCGCTGGGCACCCATACCCGCGCCCCCTGAAACAGAAACCAAAATATATGAAGCGGGTGGGTTGTTTCAATGCCCGTGTGGGAATAATCCAAGAATATGGCCCCGTTGTTCATACAATGTGAATAAGTATTTTACTATATAATTTAATTTCTTTGTGGTGGATTCCACCACACGGGCGGCATCTGGCGTTCACCGGAAGCAATCGACTTACAGGCGGCGAGTGACAAGACCTTCATTCCTGTTCCGCTCGCTCGACCGCCAACACTACGAAACCCGCGTAACGCGTCGCGACTTTTCGGATTGTTACACGATCGACGTTTAGACTCGCGCGTACAAATATGTATTGACCTTAATCGAGTCCGCGTTTCCAGTAAACTCTTTAACTAACCATATATTAGCATCACCCAACTTACCTTTGTAACTATCTTGAATAAACTCCCTGTAAATTGTACATATAACACAAACTGCTTCGTTCCGTAGAAGTTAGCTACCTCGCAACGGCCCCACAGTCCTGAGCCAGATTAGCTGCCAAAAGTCAGTACAAATCCGATGTATACCCTAGAAACACAGGTTGCAGCCTCAAAGTGCGAACGATATTGGGACCCCTGTGGCCTTGGAGTGGGGACCGCCTAGGCGCGGTACCGGAGTTTTCCCCCGGTTCAGGCCACAGCGGCACTTATAGACATTCCCATATCCTGTTAATTTAATCTAACTAAAATACTCGTAATCTAAATTAAACAAACCAAACCTAATAAGCTAACCTAACCAATCCTAATAACCTAACCAAACCAAACCTAACAACCTAAACTAACCTCATATATTGACTATGAAATGTCAAAATATGCAGTGCATTTTTCGAAATTTTAAAGTGTAATATCTTATTTAATACTTACTTTTTAAACGTAAATTATCTTTCATTTTGTTGTTAGCACATTCAATAATATAATGAAATAATCATTTTCGTTGTATATGCAATGGGACCATTATCTTGGATTTAGCCGAAGATTGGCGCAGACATTTACGTCCCTGGCACGGTCACTATACACTAGCGAAGGGAAAAACTACATTTCAAAATGAAGACTACAACACACACACGTTCACCAGTCTGAAGACTACAAAGTGTACACTACAATTGTAGTAAAAACTGCACGAAGTAGAGTGCCACCACGATAACTAGCCGTGCGAGGGAGGTCGCCCCTGTCGCGAAACAGAAGTTGCCGGGTCGTAAATTTATTACACAATACATAATGTACTGAATGTCCGGTGACCAGTGTCAGAGCCTTCAATATAAATTTGGTCGGGTAACAGCGCGCTCCGCGGCCGCCGCTCTATCTGTCAAACTGTCAGACGGTAATATCGGTCCATTATTTGCTTTTTCAGCTTCGCACAACTTTAATACTTCATTGGCAATTGTTCTTGCAACACCCCGGACTGTTTTGTACATAATAATTCAGTGTACATTGGTAATCAAGATGTCACAGCTCCCGAGCAAATACAAAATTGTACTGAATGACAGGGCGAGGGGTTACCGCCGGGTGCGGGCGGGGCGGGTTTTAGTTCTAATCCTACCGCACGCCAAGTTATGTTGGGCAGGCAATAATTGTAGTACTACGAAATTGTAGTGTTAATGAAGTGAAATAATGAAGTAATTGTAGTATTAATGAAGTGAATGGTAATGAAATGAAGTAATTGTACTACAAAATTGTAGTACTAGTGAAAAAATAATATTTTTTCTCAAATAAAAAGTTTGGTGACTACAAAAAAAAAAGGTCGCCGGAATATATCGAGATAATTTCGATAAAATAATATTTGGCGAGCTAAAAAAAAAGCCAACCAGATTTCTTCATTCAATCCCAAAAATTTTTCAAACCATGGGGGGAGGTTCTTTCAGTTTCCAGAGATTTCTTCATTTATCTACATCAACTTCCCAAAAATTTCACATAAATAATTAACTATTTGAAGTATGTGCTCGTACTTTCGATAACTTTGAAGTGTGTGTACTTTGTAGTGTTCGCTTTGAAATGAAGTGTACTATTTGAAGTACAATACTTTCAATAACTTTTAAGTGTGTGTAGTTTGTAGTGTGCACTACACTTCAAAACGTGTGAAGTGTGCACTTCAATGTAATGTAATACTACATTGTAGAAGTGATTACAGAGCGGACCCATCAGTACTATACAATATTACGGTGGAATTTTCGGTCGACGAGCCCTACGTCAGCTGCTAAAAAGTGAAAAATAAATTTTTGGCCAAAAAATTTTAGCCTCACTCTTCGAATAAAAGCGTGGGGGATTTCCCTCTATCAACAGCGTAATTCTGTAATCTATATCAATATTTTTACTTTTAATAATAATAATATTTGAATAATTTGTATAGCGCTGTTTTCGTGAGTACTCATATTTGAATAATTTGTATAGCGCTGTTTTCGTGAGTACTCACCTCAAGGGCGCTTCACACAAAACGACTTACTGACTAAAAACACTTATTTACTATTACATACTTACTCACTAGATGACATGCAAAAAATGGAATTAACATTTAAAACTTTAATAGTCGGGAGTACTAGAAAGAATCAGGTATTTTCACGGAGTGCGTACTAGGAGTGGGAAACATTACGAAGTGATGTGACGGTCTGATTCTATAGGTTTTTATATGATTGTCTAAACAAATGCGTCATTAGTTGTTTTTTGAACTGTGATAAGCTGTTTGTTTGTCTCAGTTTATTTGATAGTTTATTCCAGAAATTTGGTCCAGCCACCGCGAAAGCGCGGTCACCGAAATTGGGTTTGTGGACGCGATTTACTTCAGCTAACCTATTTGTATTAGATGTCGAAGCTGAGCGAAGAGTTGGTTGTCTGTTATTTGCGGAAAACGGAATGCAGAAGTCGGTAATGTATTGAGGGGCCGTGTTGTGAATAGCCTTGAATATTGTCAGGCATAACTTGTATTCAATCCTCTCTGGACATTTAAGCCAGTGAAGGTTTTGAAGATGAGTCTCAGCAATGAGTCTTGCAGCAGCATGCAGTAACGAAGTGAAAAGTTACCTTTTCGTTACTTATTGCACGAATCTACACACAAGTGAGCTGTGGTGCAGACACACTCTGCTGACCTATAACTCTATGAGAGTGCAATATAATAATGCCTTCAGGATAATGCTCGGCTTACCCTGGGGTTGCAATGCATCCCATATGTTCGCAGAACACAGGGTCCATGGCTTTGCTGCTCTCCAACGACTGAGGATAGCTAGCGCAAGAAAGAGGATGTGGGGGTCCAGCAACTCCATTATTCAAGCAGCTGCTATGTGGCTTGACTCCCCAATGCATAAAAGATGGACACCAATTATGCAACAGTGACTGTTCTCCATTATTTTTTATGTATTTATCTATTTTTATTATTATTTTCTACTTTCTATTTTTAATTTTGACATGTTTTTATTTCTTATACTACTTGTACGTCTGTTGTTGGTTTCTATTTTTACTTATATGTAGATATATCTATATGGCGAGGTGAGAATCTATTCTCAGCAAGCTAAAATAAAGACCTATTATTATTATTAAATACTGATTGTTTATTTCCTGTTTCGGGAGAATTGCATAGATACCAACATTATAACATTGTTTAAGCGAGATATAACATATGCGTTTATTAATAATTTCCTTGCTTCTGTTGGGATGCTTTTACGAATAGATGTAATACAGCGTAAATAATAGAAGGCAGAGGTTGTTGATTTAAGCGTGGTTTTTAAAAAATATATATATATATTCATGTAATATAATTTCTCATAGCTTCACTTGCATGCTGCATCACATTTTTACTTGGAGAGTTATCGAATTAATGTATAATTTATTCACAAGCTTATTATTATTATTAGAAAAAATATAACTTATTTTTATTACAAAGTAGATTCATAATATTCATTCAAACACTGATAACATAACATAACTCATTCGCAATCGGCTAAGCTGTGACATAGACCACTACTATCTTCAAAAGATAGCACCCAAACTAATTCATACAATTTATGTTCCCTTCTACTCCCGTCCCACAATCCCCTCCATCCTCTCCAATCGCTGTTAAAATAATTTTTAAAATTTATTTTACTACGTCAACACTTGTTTTAATAAATTACTGTATTCAGTGGAAAATTTATAATTGGCATACTTAATTTAATATCCATTATTTTATATTTGTTAATATATACAACATGTCACGTAATTAAAGCAAACCCTGAAAGTACTTTGTTAAGAATCGGCTACTGATTCTAAAATGTTCAAGCAACCATGACCTAATATCAATAGTTATGCAGATATGCAGTATAAAATTTTGCGTTTTTTTTCCAATATTTCTGACTTATTTTTTGAAAAAAGTTGAACTATCATTACAGTAACTTCTATCGATTATGAAAAATTCATTTGTTTCAATACAACGTAAATAAAATGATAAAAACCTTGTAAAAAAAACTTTTTTCAATTTTTGTAAAGTTTCTATCATTTTATTTAAGTTGTATTGAAGCAAATGAATTTTTCATAATCGATATAAGTTACTGTAATGATAGTTCAACTTTTTGCGAAAAATAATTCAGAAATATTGAAAAAAAAAACTCAAACTTTGATATTGCATATCTCCATAACTATTTATATTAGGTCATGGTTGCTTGAACATTTTAGACCAGCAGCCGATTCTTAACAAAGTACTTTCGGGGTTTGCGTTAATTACGTGACATGTTGTATAGATCTGCTGTTAATTTTCCATAAAATAAATCAATAAATCAGACTGAAGCAATTTAACCTTTCCCAAAATCTGGTTTAACCTTTCCCTGTCCCGATACATCTCCCGCTCGTCACGTGGTTCCATTTCAAACTCTTTTGAACCCCTCCCTCCCCCCATGCAACTCTAACGTGCCTTTTGCCTATATAATATAGTACATCGTCGCTGTATACATAATAAAGCCAATGTGCCGTTTAGTACATTCCGAGATGAACGAATCAATTTATCAATTTTTCATATAATTAACGGAGATATATTAAAAAAAAACATTGCCGTTCATCTGGAAAGTCTGCCTAGTAATTATTTAAAATATTTTTTATAAATCTAGTCTTTGCAATTATTTTTTAAAACAGTTTCATCCGTTTATCTCATAATGTACTAAAACGGCACATAGGCTTAATTATATATACAGCGACGAAATATTATTTAAATTATGGTAAGAGGTTTCTGACAAGTTTACGGCTATATAATATACATATCTAAATATATATTGTGTTTTATTAGGTTAACCGGTGGTGGCTGTTTCAGTTAGTTGCTGTTCGGCCGTCTGGGGTACGATCCTTACTCCAGCCGTATAATTTTGTTTTCTTAGCCTTGAATTAGAACGAAATTATTATATTTATATATTACCGGAACACTAATTTAAAGTGTATTTCGTGGTCTCGCATTTTCGCTACATGCTTTCGCTACATGCCCCGCTACACGCATTCTCGCTACAATGCCAAACTTCCGTAACAATAAAAAATTTACCCTAAATGTGCCAAAAGAAGATAACTTCATTAAACAATAGTGAGACGTATTACCTGCCCACTGCCTGTCCATACCGTTACTCGGATGGTTGGTCAGTTGGACGACCAATAAATTTTTTCTTTTTATCTTCTTCTTCTTCTTCTCCCCCACCCTTTTTCCCTCCGCTGCTGGATGCAGGCCTCTTTCATTTTCCTCCACTCATCTGTTTCTTCCCCTTTGCATCCAGGTTCTTCCTGCTTGCTGGACTAAATCATCAGACCACCTTTTGGGAGGTCTTCCGACGCTTCTACTTTTCGTCCAGGGCCTCCACTGTAGGATTCTGGGTGCCCATCTAGTATCCTCCTGTCGAGCCATATGTCCAGCCCACTGCTATTTTAATTTCGCAATATGGTCCATAATATCGGCAACTATTTCATCATTTCTGATATAATCTCGAGCATCTGTCTTTCCATGGACCGCTGTATACACTTTAATTTGTGTATGCTTATTTCTGTTAGTATTGCTGTTTCTGGGCCATATGTCAACATCGGTAGGATACATGTATCGAACATTTTTCTTTTCAGGCATACTGGGATTTATTTATTTTCTAACAAGTGTTTCAATTTACCAAATGCTGCCTAGCCCAGACCTATTATTGTTGGTAGTTCTGCTGTTTGGTTTTCTTTTCCCAGCTTTATCTTATGACCAAGGTACACATATTCGTCAACTGTTTCTATTTTCCAATTGTTTATTGAGAATTTATGTTTCGTGGTTATGATTTTTGTTTTTTGTATGTTCATTTGCAAACCCTTTGCTTTCGATGTTTCATGCAATTCTCTGGTCATTCTTATAACAAAACATTAAAATAAAAATTCACTTTTGATTGCAGAAGGGTTTGAAGTGACTCATTTGATAGCCGACTTGTTACATCATCGGCTTACTGCTCACTGTATTACAAAGTTTGATAAACACACATGACTCAATATACTTGATAAAAGAATAACCCAACCAAGCACACACACCAGATAGCACAGTTGAGTCATTGAGTATCAATGTATGCAAAATTTGATAATTTTTTAGATAACATTATAACTTAGTTACTCGCAGAAAGCCGATGCAGAATTTTTAAATTGTAGATAAAATTATTAAAAACTGTTGCCACGCACGACATTAAAATCGGAATGGAAGAATTGTATCGCTGGATTTAGCGTATTTATTTTATTATATTTTAAACGGCCGGAGATGGGGCTAGAACCCTGGGCCAGCAAATCCAAAGGCGGCAACGAAAGCGATGTTGCTATCGCCGAGCCTGCATTACTCGTCAAAAATACAGTGCACATAGGACTTAGCAAAGATGCGAACCATTTCATGTTCTGCCCAATCGCCAGGGTTTAGAATAGTAAAATACATTTAACTGCCATGGAAATATAAAAAAATGTTCAAATATTTTGAAGTCGTTATTACTATTTCACATGTGTTGGCTATAAATAATTAAATACTTAAATAAAAGCTAGTTCTCAGAATAAAATATAAACATATAAAAATATCGTTAACAATCTTCGTTGGCTGCATTCTAATCATTTTTAATAATTTTTTTGTAAATGGCTGCCTTTGCTTTTATAACCCTCATATTATGCAGGACGTCATATTAGCTCATCTCATAGGAGATATCTATAATATAACTTGATAAATGATGTTCCTTTGGAGGAAAAAATCCAGTACTGTGTTCTTGAAAAATTTGAACATATTCAAAATATGCATCTCAAGTGTGGAACCTGCAGAAAATTACGTACATTGCGAGACGGGAACAGATACAAAAAAATTGTCTTCGCCACCTCAACGCTAGATGCATTGTTTGGCTCTTACCCTGAAACATGACAACTCTGGAACATGGAAGAGCACGTGCTGATCTAATACTATTATTTAACCACTGAGAGGATATCTCAACTGCCCCGGTCAACTGGACCTAATCTCCTTTCATGTTCCCTGTAGACGAACATGACAACTAGAACATCATATATTCAAAATACATGTATATTTCGCACATGCAAGGCATCAAACATAATAATTTTGTTGTCTGTCTGTCCCCGTAAATTCGTTCGAATTCCGGAGTCTTGAACCCTGGGCCATCAAATCCGAACCGGCTGTTTCTATGGCCGCCTCTCCGTGGAGCGCCAAAAAGATGCTATAAATATATATTAGGGCTTAGCAAAGACATGAACCAATGTTCTGTCATTTTTTTAAGGGTTGCAGCTAGTCCAATAATAATTTGACGGCTCCTACGTATAATATCGTAACCCACAAATCGACGATTTTGAGTTTTTTGTGTATTTCATATATATTCAATTATATCTTAAATTCCAAGAAAGAAAAAAAAATTATAATAAATCGTTATTTATTGCAAAACATTTTTTTTTCATTCTTGGAATTAAAGATATAATTAAATATATATGAAGTACACAAAAAACTCAAAATCGTCAATTTGTGGGTTACGATATTATACGTAGGAGCCGTTGAATTGTATAGATATAGATCTCTTCAATATTGGTATTACTGCATTAAAAAGAATGCTATATATTATATTGCCACTTTTTAGAGGTAAAACTCACTAACCGCAATATTGGCTAAAATTAATTATGAATACAAATATTCATATTTTTTCCATCTCCATTCCAGGTAGAAATAAGTAAGTTAATATTCCGTTATTCGTTACATATATATATATATAGTAATTCAGTGGTAAAACTCATAATTTGAACATTTTCAATAATTTTAATATCACATTCTGAATGTTTAAACCTCATTATATCAAAAGTGCTCCAATGTCACTTGGTGAGTTTTACCTCTAAAGGGATGTGGGTCATTCTCTTTTTTATTGTCTTCTTTGGTACAAAATTCCAACAATAATAAACAACTCTGTCACAACATGTTTTTTTTATTATTTATTAAACACAATTAAAACCTCATTCTTTAAGGTTGCTAAACTCTTGAGATGGTATTATTATGAGAACGTATCATCAAACCTATATTATTAAACAAAACAAAAGTTAACATTTTTAAATACCACTACGTCACGAAAATGGACAGGGACAGTTTTGACTACAACAAAAAAGAGAATGACCCATGTAATTTATTCTAGCGCCACTTAACTATTTCACCATAGCATTACTCGACTTACGGACTGAAAACATCATCACTAAATCGGCTTTGGCCAATCACTCACTGCATCAAATCTTTTTTTACTCCACCTCTACTTTGACTCCTACCTCTTCATTCTTTTCCCGCATCCTTATTCCCGTGTTACAGTCTACTCTCATTGATTATCTCTTTTCTTCATATACTTTTCACATTCAGTCGCATTCCTTTATTTAGTTCTAATATTGGTTGTTGCTTATCACTATTTATTAATTAACTTAAAAATATTGTCTAATCTAACTTTGTTTTTAATTCACTGAGCCTTAATCATCTGTGAATCTTTTTAAAAATTTCACCTCAATGGCGCTTTACACAAAAATTCTTTGGTCCTACATAATTTACAAAATAAAAAGTACATATTTAAAATTTAACATTGCGAACATTTGAATATTTTTTAAACTTTTTTTCTTTCAGAGTTCTTTGAGTCTGCCACCGCAAATGCCCGTTCACTAAACTTAGTCTTCTGGTAGTGGATGGTCGGTTCTACAGCCCTTCCTGCAGCTGAAATAGTGGCTGACCTCAGAGTGTGGCGTCTACCATTTAAGTCATCTGGGATGCAGATCTTTTGAGGCACCATGTGTCGCCTTGTACATTAACTAACACACCTTAAATTCAACTCTTTGAGGGAATGAATCTTTGAGAATTTTATATATCATCCGTGCTGCCGCAGTCGGCCACAATAGTTCAGTGACTAGAAGGAATGTGTATTTGATTGTGAATTTTTATCCATTGTTGCGCTGTGTGATCTATAATCCTGAAATTATGCGGAGCATTGATTTGTATGTTCCTGATAATTACCGTAGACAGCGTCAGTTTAGATTGTTTCACATTCAGAACCAACCTGCCGATAGTTCTACCGCTATGCTGAACAATATCACTTTGGACACTGATCTTTTCTAGATTCGCATAATATTGCAATTTAATAAAAATGGAATCAGTAAATCAAAGAATAAAATATAATGTTTTGGTACAGATATTGAAAATCAGGCACAGATTATCGCCCAAATACTTTGATAACAGGATGAAGCAAAATATGGATTTTCATTCATACAATACAAGAGGCCCCGACAGCATAAGACTTCAGAAGAAAAAGAAAAACACTTCACAAAATTGTCTAATATACGAAGGCCTTAAAATCTTTGATACCCTGCCAAAAACAATACAAAACACAGAAAATATAAAGGAGTTTAAACCGGAGTGCAAAATATTTATAAGGAAAGGCTTTAAATAACTGAAGATTACACAATATAATAAGTTTTAATGTAAATAATGTCCATACAACATATATGTATATGGAACTAAATAAACAATGAAAATAAATAAAATAAAAATATCTCTGAGAGGGTTTTCCGAAGCAGGGTTTCTCCTACATCTTTGATAAGAATTATTTTATACATATATGTTAATTAGATGTTATAACATTTACAAATTAAATGTATATTTGTTATGTAAATGTTTTATATCGAGGGTAGAAAGCCGTAAGCGCGTTAGTGATTATTTCGAACTTTACAGGAGAGCAAAAGAAAGTTCTGTCAGTCTGATTTTGTCAATGTTTCTTTTATTATTACACGATTTCTGTATTTGTTAATCCAATACACATATTGAAATCATTTAATAATAAAATAAACATTGACAAAATTAGATAAATTGAATTGAATTTAGAATAGACTGTAGAACATCCAAATGTAATTTTGGAAATCCAGTATAAAAGCTGTCGCACGTGACAACACAAATGCATTTTGTTTTGATTTAAGCAATCCAATAGACATCAGAATTAACAGTTGCCATTTAACATCTAGTGAATTACCCTTTAAAATTCCACCAAACACACAGCAATATGGTCAAATTCGGCTTGGCCTTCTCATTTAGTGAAAATAATTACCTTTTTACATACGGGATAGATTTTTCGTCTCCCGAGACAATACGATCAAGAAAATGTTCAGCCGAGACACTTATACACTTAAGTATTTGCCTGTACCATTTTGTTTCCTTCAGTTAGGTCAAAAGAACTTTAGAATTTTTTCATATGTTCTTGTACCGTCGACCAGGGACACTGAATTCTTAAATCGTCAATTAAAAAATAATTCCCTTCTTAAATTTTTTAAACCGTTGCTGACCACGCCAGCACTCACTTTGTAGCCATAAACATCTAAAATGTTTTTTATAACAACAGTAGCAGAATTTTATACAACCTGTCAAAAATGACAAAGTTATCCACTTGCTAGCCGCGCATTTTAACAAACGTATTCAGCATTGCCCCAGAACAAATGACCGACTGTTATTATAATTATTTTCCATATGAATGTACAAAGATAATAATTGTTTTGTCATAGAAAAACAGACAAGACAAACTAATTTTTTGTCTATATTTATCATGATCAGTTTTTTAAATACATAAAAGATATTTACATGCGATCACAAGTCTGCATTTTTGGACGTTGCTGCTTTATCGGATCTCCACGAAAGCCCAGTATTTTGGACCGGAGCAAACGAGTGGTTATGTTTAAACTTCAGCTTTGGATTAATTAGTTATTTTTGTCCTAGTCATACACATCAAAACACATCATTCTCGTCTATATAGCTATTTTTTTAATTCATATATTTTTTATAAAATATGTTAGAAATGTCCTATGACCTATTGCTGAAATTATACAAAATTTGGTTCAATTTTCTACGAAATGCCAATTAAAATTTTACTTTCACAACTTATAAAATTAACGCAAATGTAGCATGTTTGTGTCAAGTGTATAAACAGCACTATCTGGTACCATTAATGACAGGCATTGTTACATTGAAAATCATGTATTTTGATGAGTTTGTTACATCTGTGTATGTCTTGGAATGTTTTTTAAATCTGACAAATGAAAATGACAGCTCAACTGTCTTGCGTGTTGTATAATTTTACAGGAATGCTCTCCGCGAAGCCAAAAGCTGCACGCTTGTAATTAATTATAAATAAATAAAGTATTCTATTTCTAGATGTGTTAAAATAATTGTGCACAATGGCTTCTGAAAGACGTGTAAGTATATAAATTTTTCGCATGTACCTACGCAAATTGATTTTCTGAAGTAGTGATGGCGTTTGCCAGTGTTCCATATTCGAATGACATCGCCCGACGCCTAAAGAAAATGAAAAAGCGCTTATTTTTAAAAACGCATTTGTTGACACGTCAATGCAGACAGACACGGTCGCGCGATCCGCGCCAGAACGAATGACAGACGCAAATGAGACCGTGGGAAAAGGGTGACGACACGAGACCAACCTTAGTGTAGAGCTCCTTGGTCGTCATCCCCGGTTCACTTCACTTCACCCGTTACGGGAACACAACAAATACATGATGGAACAATTCACAAACACGGCAATTGTCATTTGCACCGGACCCCGCCGTGGGTAGGTATGTTGTGACACCAGGTGACAGATGTCAGATGCCGAATCGGCGCGCGGTCGCTCAGGATCGATACGTCGGACAGATTCGCGTCAATAATGGCATCTTATCGTCGAAATGTGTAAATAAAGCTGCATTCGCTACGGAGATCAGGCAAATGAACCGGAACGCGAGTTCACATGGCGGTGAACGACACGGCGACACGGATCACTTACGTATACTTCGCACGAGACAGTGCGAGGCCAATCGAATCGCCGGCTGCTACCGCGGCAGGGCTGGCCCCTTCAGACGTTTTATTTACTTTATATTTTCTGGAGTATTTACGCCAAATGAGGGATATAGAAGCAAAGGCAGAAATATCCCACTGAGGTGTTTCTGAAGTAAATACAAAAAAAAAACCGTCAATAAAGGAAATTTCCAATCCAATATTTTTGTTCAATATTTCAGTATTGACTACTTTCAAGGTAAGGATGTTTTCTAACCGTGTTGTACTGTACTGTCCTCATGTGGTTGAATTTTGTCAGTAGGTACTTTATTTAAAACAAAAAAAGACAAATTTATATACGGTGTGTCCGGTGATCGTTGCTGGAGCCTTTAATAGCATAAAAATTTACCAGTTTTATCGACAAAATACCCGTTATATTTATAGGACCTCTACATGGGTAGATATTAGTAAATGGACACACCATTTTGATTTCAGAGAAAAATGACATTTAGGGGGTGTTTTGTCGATGAAATTGATCATATTTTTTGCTATTAAAGGCTCCGACACCGGTCACCGGACACAATGTTCAAAAAGTTTAATTGAGATTTAATAGTTTACGATTAATATTATTTTTGGATAAATTAAATTGTATTTTTTTCATTATTTAATACTCCATTTTTTTTTACATATATTCTCTATAATTTTGCTACTGCTTTGATATTCAATAACATTTACATGTTGTTACTATTCATACATATGATTCTTTACATATATTCTTTTTACTTTCACTATTGCTTTTGTATTATATAATATCTACTCTTTTTACTATCTACATTTTATATTTATATCGCCAATAATTGATTAATTTCATAGTTACGTAGTATTTTGTTTTACATTTATATTGTTTTGTTCTCACTCATACTGTAAACTGCTCATCTCGTTACAAGTTCTTCGGTACCGACACGCATCAAGATAAAGATAAGTAAAACAGAAAATTAACATTTTAATTTTACATTAACTAATAAAATATTGACGCTCTTTCTTTTGGAATCAACAAATTCATTCTCTATGTGTAGATAACTACAATGCATAAAGAATTATTCGCCTAAATGCATTTCAGTCTTTCCTCTTCCATATTATTCTTTTTTTTATTATTATTAATTTCTAACTGCTCGTGGAACGGTTCGAGAGAAAGAGAAAGAGAGAGAGAGAGTAATGTGATATTGCGCTGCTTAACAGTTGGCAATAATTTTTCATCGATAAACTTTAAATCAATTTTTATTGAATCGGTCTCAATATATTGAACGTCCCTTTTAATGACAATATTTATCTTCACACTTCGATATTATGGATCAATAAAACGCCTTCAATAACATTGAGAGTGTACGAGGGTCTCAATAGTCGGTTTTTTGATCAGTAGTAAAAGTTAAAATTGAGAAATAAGTTTAAATTTTTCGAAAGCATTTTCGGCCAAAGAACACGTTTTCGTAAAAATCTATGCTTTTAATGAACTTTATTCTAAACCAAGTTGGTGCTACTGGCCCTGAGGCACTATTTCATCTTTCTCAAATACTATCACTTTCTATTTGCGTAATCTCAGGCTGCGAATTACGACGCTACTTTCATTTTTGATTCTGGTAAGATTCCAGTTTCATTTTGCAATTCTAACTGTAATATTAATCTACTTTCAAATGTTCGTGGCAACCCTGCATTCACGTAAAACGTCAGATACGCAAAGAAACTAAAATCAGAGCGTTTCTTTAAAAGTTCCGACGTTCTCTCAAGACACATGCCTGCGTGGCGCTGTCCAATATACGCCTTTTGATGAAGTTCCAAGTGACATAACTAATTAGTAGTGGCCGAGTAATTATTACGTAGATCCACGTTAGCGGTGACGCAAATGTGGGACGATTTTACGACTTGGCAATGAAAAACATATTCCAATTTTGACGGTTCAACGAACTATGTATATTGAAAATAGTGGTTGACCATTTATTGTTGACATTGTTGTCTATTTTGACGTTCCAACGGTAGCCATTTTTTTGTTTGAATTTGAATCCGCTATCAAAGTGATATTTTTGTTGGGAAATTAGTTTGTTTCACTTTCATCTACTAATGTCTTCATCCATTAACGCCAATTTCCCACTATAAAGGTAGAAATATACATGTCTTGACATTTCTCGTAGAAACTTTGCCTTACGAGGTATCTTTGCGCATGAGAGAAGATGTAAGTTGAATCCATTGATGTAATAAACTGTAGATACGTTACAAGCGTGAAATCATGGCAAGTCAAAAGTAAGGTAATTGCCTTACTTGCATTCG
The DNA here is from genome assembly GCA_016648135.1 of Agrypnia vestita. NCBI lineage: Eukaryota > Metazoa > Arthropoda > Insecta > Trichoptera > Phryganeidae > Agrypnia > Agrypnia vestita. The sequence continues at coordinate 17,374 of JADDOH010007437.1, forward strand.
TTATCGAACGGACCTTCTTTATGATTGGACGCGACGGTACGCCGAAAATGAGTCCCAGGGAAAAAGGAACAAAGAATTCCCCAATTTTAGGGATCGCGACACGATATGTATAGAAAAGGGGCATTTCATAAGGTATATAGTCCGTCCAACTTATCTGGAGAATAAAGGAGGGCGTCCCAATCGTTGTGGTACTGCCCATAATCTAAAAATTATCTCATTTGTAGGGAATTTTATGCAAATTCGTTTTTTCTTAAACAAGTTATTAAGCAGTATATGACACGATAAAAAACAAAAAATGTAAACTAACGTACAAATAAATTTATCAAATTATACATTCCTAAAAAACACAACGTCACAAAATGGCGTGTTTTCAAAATCAAAGAAAAATACAATTTTCAGGAAAAAAAACAAACAATAATTCTTTTAGGCCGGCGCCACATTACTCAGATCTTCCGCCGCGTTTTTTCCGTTGCGCCAAATCGGCAAAGCAAATAGGTCGACCGATCATCCGCGTAGTGTGTTTAATAAGCGCATATTGTATGGAAAGAAATGTAGCGATGTTCCAAGACAGAAGAAACGCGGCGGAAGATCCGCGCAGTGTGGCGCCGGTTTTATTCGATGTCTCATACCTAATGATCATGACCACCATGTTTAACTCAGTTACACCTAAGGATATCAATCGGTTTAGGGCCACTGTATCAACTTGGTTTATAGTAATCTTTCGTTCAAAGCATAGATATTTTGCATTTTCCACCGATCAAACAACTCGCTCTCGTAAAAATCTATGCTTTAAATGAACTATTGCTATAAAGTAAGTTGATGCAACCAGTCTTTAATGTGCATAAATAAAAAAGTTTATTTTTGAAAAAAGATGTTTATACAAATGAACTCGTTAATGAATTATGTAATAAAAAGTATAAATAATAAAAATTCTATGTAAAAAAATTATCGAATAAAATATGTTCTAAAACTTTTCTCATCTTACGGCTTCTAATTCAATTTTTCCACTTATCCTTGTTCTTTTTTTCCGGGTGTAGATATTTTAATGCCCATTTCCACGGCCACTTTACCTTCTTTAACTATTTTGTAAATTGCCGATTCAGAAATACCTGAAGAAATTGTATAATAGTAAAATAAAAAACTAAGTATGGGAAAATCATTATAACTGCATGGCAGCACTAACCTGAAGTGGCGGCAATAAGTCTATGAACAAAATCAAACGGTATATTTGGGGCTTTTAGACGTTGTTCTTCTTCAAAAAACGTGTGCATTTTCAAGATTATTTACCGAACACCGCTTTTAATGGTTTTTGGCATGGTGACAATCTAAAATTTTCTTAAAAAACTATCGAAACAGTCGTGAACCCCTCTGTAAACAAAGTCTGTCAAAGGTCTGTCAGCTGTAGATAATCCAATATGGCGTCGTTAGTTCCAAATTTGGCCATTCTTCAGATAAGTTGGACGGACTATACCGTGAATTGATTGCGAAATACGCCAAGAATCGTAAAATTCACGAAAAAGCCATTAATTTTGTGAAAAATGTCTGTTTTTCATATTTCAAGAAATCAATTCGAAAACGCAATGTTTATTATGCTAATACAAAGATGGCGACATTTCAAAGTACCCGATATACATATTTGTTGTTCCTCACTTGCGAAAAAACTAGAAATATTTTTTCAATTTCGTCAAATTTAAAAAAAAATCGAATTACGCGAACTAAAATGTTTTGATTTGCGGCGAAAGGGCCTAAAAATATTTCGAATTACGAATTACCGGGGTTTTCGGATAATCGGGTTTAATTTACTATGAAATTGAAATATTGAATTTGGGACTTACAAGTTTTAAAAATTTCGAATTATGGCGAATTTCGAATTATCGGGGTAATACTGTAAAATATAACTCAACTAAAGAGTACTCATCGAGTTGTGTGTCAAGTTTTTGTGAAGTAATGTCGAGATAGGCCAATAGGGATGGGTAAAAAATATCGATATATCGATATTTTTCTTGAAAATTTTCATTCTCAATATATCAAATATCGATATTTTTTCTCAAGTATCAAATTAGTATCTTTTCGATATTTTTCCAGCGACCCCCTTTTTTTTATTCGCCAGTTTATTTCTTTTTTGGTCGCCAAAAACATTTTCTCCTTAAGTTTGTTACATTTTTGAAAAAACAACGATATATTTCTTTGATGTATCGATATATTTTTTTCGATATATCAATATTTTTTCTTGGATACATCGATATTTTTTTTCTTCGATTTATCGATATTTTTTTCTTCGACGCTTTTTCAAATTTTTTTGGTCGTCAAAAACTTTTTTTGCTTACATTTTTGAAAAAATACTATCGAAATTTATCAATACGTAGATATATAAAATTTAAAACATATATATATATATATATATATATATATATATATATCATATAGATATATTGAAAGATAATAAACTTCGTCTTTTGAATTTTGTTATTATCAATCTCGGTAATCACACATTTTATGGAAATAAAAGCACTTGTTTTTAGTTCTACATTTATTTTAGGCGCGTTTTGCCTTATGAGGGTATTATCAATTGATAGTGTCCTCATTAAGGAGCTTCCATAAACTGCGTGGTTCGATTTTGAACTCTTTTGAACAACGTATATTTGGTTACTAATTAATATTAATAAATAATAATAATAATAAATTAATATTAATATATATTTGGTTACTAATTTAGTTAAATTGTCGTGATTTTTTAATACTGCTTTTTATGATGTTTATATTACTTACCTTTCTCAAAACCTACTTCAACCCTTCCTTGTCCCCACCCAACTCTTACTCGTTTCGTCATCATGGAGCTAGTTTTGTCACTGTAATTGTATGGTTGGTTGGAAGAAATTGCCAACTGTCAATAAGTCCGCCATTGTAATAGTATGCACACAAAAATTGAATAAATAAATAAATATGTATCGCATATATTTAATATTATTTACATAATAGATCTATCCGTTTACTTCACGGCAGGCACTGATTGAGGCAGGCACAATCAAGCACTCAATACTAAATTTCATCCCTCGGCAGGATCCAACAACTGCTCAAGAAATCAAACACGTCCGCGTGTCCGCCGACCTCCGCCAACTTCAGGGCGGTCTGTCCATCCGCCGTTTTACAATCCAGGGCTCCAAACTTCACCAGCTCCTTTACGACCGCCAACTTTCCTGAAGCGGCGGCGTAATGAAGCGCAGTGAGGCTCCTGGCGTCCACGGCATCCATGCTGATTCCGTGCGACACGAGACTGCCCACCAGGTCACGGAACCCCCCGATTGCTGACAAGTGCAGCGGGGTTAATCGCGAGTTAGTCACGCAATTGGCGTTGGCTCCGTTATCCAGTAGAAGCTGAGCAATTTCCATTTTACTTTTTAATGCAGCCACATGAAGAGCTGTGATGTTGGTGGTATCCGCGGCATTGACATTGGCTCCTCGGCTCAGAAGCTCCTCCACAACGCTGCCGCTACCGCTCTGAGTCGCCAGGATCAGCGGCACCTGTCCCCTGCTGTCCCGCAACTCGGGATCGGCTCCGAAATCGAGCAAGAGTGAAACGACCTCCCTCTGTCCACCCCGGACCGCCCAGTGTAGGGCGGAGCTCTGAAGCTGGTCCAACGCGTCGACTTCAACACCAGCTACCAGCAATGCTTCTGTGACGCTCTCGTTAGTTGCAGCTAAATGCAGCGCCGTAGAATTTGTATCAGTTACACTGGCAACCTCTGCCCCATTTTTCAAAAGCAATTTTACCACTTTTAAATTTCCATTCTGAGATGCGCAGTGCAAAGGAGTCCAGAGGTTAGCAGTGCGCTTATTGACGCAAGCTCTGTCTTTTAATAATAGTTCGACAACATCGTCTTTGCCGTTGTTAGCCGCGTAGTGCAGAGGAGTGTAACCATCCTTTTCTTCTGCATCAATATCGAGCCCCGTCTTCAGAAGGAACTCCACGACCCGCTTGTGTCCGTTCCTCGCAGCCCAGTGCAGGGCTGTAAGCGCGTTCGAGTCAGTCTGGTGCGGGTCCACCCCGAGAGCCAGGAGCTTCTTCACAACCGGCAGATGACCGCCCGCGGCCGCGAAGAGCAGCGGAGCGCTGTGGGAATGTTTGCTGATGACATTAAAGTCGGCATTTTCGTCAAGAAGAGCCAAAAATATATCCATGTGACCATTCGTTGCTGCAAATATCATAGGTGTGTAACCATCTATGTCAGTCGCTTCAACGTCAGCCCCCGCGTGCAGTAACAGAGATGTGATTTCCTTGTGTCCAAGTTTCACGGAAAAATGAAGAACTGTTTGTAGGGAATCTCTCTGTGGAATATTCACAAAAGTTTTGACAACATCTTTCTCGACCGCGCGCAGTATAACTTGTACCATATCTTTATTGCCGCAGGTCACAGCGTAAAGTAGAGACGTTTCATTATTCTCGGTGACAGCAAAGACGTTGATTCCTTCTTTAATCAAGAGAGCGACAGCTTCCAGGTGGTCATGATACACGGCGAAGATCAGAGCGGAATTATTGTTATTCGGAATGGTGGCGTTTATGTCGCAACCATTCTCCATTAATAATCGCATAACGGCCACCTTTCCATACTTCGCGGCAATGTGCAGGGCTGTACAGTGAGTGGTGTCCCGGGCCTCCATCATCGCCCCCGCCTCCAGGAGCTCCTGCGCGCATTCCTCGTCTCCTGCGGCTGCTGCCACATGCAAAGCGGTCGAATTATTTTTATCCGTGCAGTTTACGTAATCCCTGCACTGATTTGTTTTTCTCGCATGATTTATCAGACATTTCACAGCTTTCGGATGTGAATGTTTAGTGGCCAGATGCAGGGGTGTGAATCCATCGAGACTGATTGCCTCAATGCGGGCTCCACGATCTAATAACATTTGAAGAATTTCCGTGCGGCCACTGGCTGCGGCGAGGTGTAGTGCTGTGAAGCCCTCCGGGGTCTCTGCCCGCACATCGCTTCCCCGATCGAGAAGTTCCTGGGCGGTCTCGGCGTGCCCCCTCGTCACAGCCAAGGAGAGACTGGTCTGAAGATGGTTATCTACTGCGTTAATGGCAGCTCCGTTATTTAATAACAGTTTTATGACCGTTGTAAATCCATTTGCTGCAGCTACATGCAAGGCTGTCTGTCCATCTTCATTCTCTTCGTCAACAGAGCACTTAAAAGCCAGCAACTCCTCCACGACTCCTGTTTGCCCCTTTTCTGCTGCCAAGTGCAGGGCTCGAGATCCGTTTTTGGCTGGAGCGTGAATGAATTCGATCAATATATTGTCATCTACGTGGCTGAGAAGAGTTTTGATGACTTCTCTGTTCCCCTTTTGGGCCGCGATGTGTAGAAGCGTCCCACCTTCCTTGTCTTGTCCCGTTGTTCCGTCGTCCCTATCATAGACTGCCGCCCTCCACTGGAGGAGTAGCCGGACTATGTCGTGGTGTCCGCCCCGCACCGCCAGGAGCAGCGGGGTGTCCCCGCGGGCGGGGCTAGGCTGGACCTCCGCGCCGGCCCTCAGGAGCAGCTGCACCACTTCCACGTGGCCGCCCTCGCACGCCAGGTGCAGAGGAGTCTTGATGTATATGTTTTCAGAATTAACATTCATGCATTTCAGTAATTCCGATACAACATCTGCTCGACCAAGCTTCGCTGCCAAATGTAGTAATGTAATTCGGTCTGTTAGATCGTCACCGACAACCAGACAATTTTTAACTATGAGGTGTTGTATTACATTTATTTTGCCGCAACAGTAGGCAATTTGAACGGGAGTTTTGCCGTAAATGTCTTCGGCATCTAAATTTACATTATGGTCCAGGAAAAACTGCAGCATATGCGTGCTACCAACGGCAGCCGCATGGTGAAGTCCCGTCCATCCTTTAAAATCTGCACCCTTAACGTCGGCTCCATTAGAAATACAGTTTTTCACGAGATCCGCATTTTCTTGTTCGACCGCGAGAAACATGCTCTCTTGGCAAACAGCGACGCCCAAACACATGTCGTACATCCGCTGCAGTTGGCCGAAGTCGGTGACAACGTGACCCCCGATGAGGGTATCGCTTAGATCAACCAGTTTACCGCCCGCCCGGATCATCAGCGAGGCTGCATACATGACGGCAGTGCGAGGGTCGGCGGGCAGGCTGTCCACGAGGGGGTCTCCGTGGGCCAGATAATTGCGTAAATTCTTCCCAACCAAAACTGGCGAGAGATCGTCCAGGAACTGCGTCCCGTCCCCGTACAAGGAGACGTTGTCTAGAATCTCGGTCAGCTCCAGAGCGAGCATCTCCACAGCCATGTAGTGCGGTCCTCGCGGCTCGGCGATGGCGCTGCCAAGGAGTCCGTCCAGTATTGACAGTCTCGAGTTGAAATAAGAAGATATTTCCTGGTTCCTCTTCTTGATATATTCATTGACAATTCTAATTAAATTTTCATTACCCCCCTTTCCTTTCATCTTCAAAGTTTTGAAGAAAGCTTCGCAAGCCTCCGCGTACTTTTCCCTGGAGAAAAAACTCAGTTCTCCCACTTTCCGGACAAATGTTCCATAGTGGTCTTCGATTTTTTGTATGCCAGACTTGCACTTGCCATAATCACCCTCCTCGTAGAATTTTTCCAAGTCTTTGGTGTTTTTATGTTTTAGGCAAAGTTTTCCGACACACTTAGCAAACCCGCTAAATGCATTTGATTCCCCTCTCAATCTCGAATCAAAATATTTAATAAGTTCTCCTCTAGCGCGATGTAACTCTTCACTTTTTTTAAATTCTTGTTTCAAAATCAATCTGTCATTTTCTTCATCCAGTAAGTTGACCACATCTTCGAGAACTTGCTCCATCTTCTGTTGGACTCCGCTTTCTTCTTCTGGACCACCCTCTATTCTATTTTTGAACTCGTCGATTCCTTCGATTCTTCCTGCTATAAACTTAATCGCAGCGAAAGTTTTATAGCAAATGTGCTCCAACAAGCTATATTCGATTTTCAAAGCATAATTGTCTTCACGGGTGTCTTGGTCGTGCCTTTCAATGACGCTAATACAAATTTTCGTGATTATATTAATAAATCTCTTAAACTTTTTGGTCATTTCGTTCGGCATTATATCGTCGAGGCACAATTTGGCATGTTTTTTGATTTCCATTATATCGCCACCTTCATAAATGGATTTGACAAGCTTTTTAATATCGTTGGACTTCTCACTGTAGCTTTTTTGAACATCGTTGATCCTATTCTCTTCGGAACGAAGGCTTTCTTCTGCCTCGTTGAATAGGTCCGTGACTCCACCCTTGTTGACGACCGCTTTCTTCAATTCTTCGAACATGTCTCTTGCCATTTGTTGAAGATGTTCTTGCGCAAAATCATCCATAGAGTAAAAATCTGTCTCGACCAATTGGTCTAGTCCGTATACGAGTATTGTCAGTTCTTCCGTATCACGGCAACCTATTACTTTGTTGAGGAACATTTGAAGAGCGTCCTTTTTCTTCCTGTAGAGGATGTAAGTTATTTCCACGTTCATCTTGCGAAGGTCCTCTCGCAGCCGTTGACGAAACAGAGCGTCCTGCTCGGGCCTGCGGGTGTAGCTATGCGAGTGAGAGAGACAGTCGCGCAGGGCGGTGGTCAGCTCGCGCGCCTGTCTGGGAGCCTGCCGAGCCAGCAGAAGGTGGACCTCCTCCGACACGTTGGGAGAGTCGGGAGTGTTCTTCAGAGACTCGCCGACCACCTGAAAAATACAATTTTACAGAATAAGTACATTTGTTGGCGTATAAGATTGCAATTAGAGTTATTTAAATATTCACTACCTGCAAACTTCTTTCCAAAACTAGGGTCTCCACCACCTCCATGTTTGAATTCGTGTCAAGTTCCAGGGCCTGTCGGATGTAATACCTTATCCTCTTCAGAGAGTAAACACTCTTCACCAAATCGTGGTCGCTGTACAGATCTTCAAAGTTGGAGCACTCATTAAGAATATTGCGAATGATCGAAGTGCGGTTACCCAAAGCTATTTTAATATTGACATCCTTTTCCTTCAGGACTTTTTCCACCTCGCGTAGTTTAATGACGAAGTATTTCAGGTGGTTCAAGAGCCTCGCCTGGTCCAGCACCAGCATGTAGATGATGTCGGCTTCCCGGGGCTTGCAGAGCGCAGAGCTGAAGCACACCAGGAGGAACTCCATCTCCTCCCAGGGCAGCTTTGTGTAGGTTCCCTTCAGCTGTCGCTTTAGGACATGAATATTCTGAGCAATAAAGCGTCCTAACAAAATAAGCTCTCCATCGATGCCATTCCCCATTTCTCTCGAGTACTTCTGAATCATTCTTTCTGCATGCAAACAAGTCAAATTGATTCTGGTCTTTACATCTTCTAAAGAAACCTTCGTACATTTTTTATTTTCCTCACCTTTATTGGTGAAAAACCTCAGGTCTATCAGTTTGGACTCCACGAATACTTCCATATCTCGCGAGAGAGGCACATTTTGAATCTTCAACCGGGCATAAGACTCGGCTAGGGGCAGTTCTTCCAGACCTTTGTACCTGACTAGCAAATCTACGAGCGTGGTATCTCCGGAACTGATGGCATTGTAAAAAGATTTCATGTTGTCTTTTGTCACAACTTGGTCTAGAAAGTAGTGTTTCTGTTCTGCGCTGAGGTGGCTGATGGCGAGATCATTGCATTTTACAGACGTCATTTTTTCTGTTTTCTATATCCTTCGTAGACCTGTAATGAAAATACAAAAAGTTGAGGAGCATGTACTCGTGTACACACGTAAGAAGTTGTGTGATAATTTATATTGCAAGATTAAGTACTTAAGGCTAGACATTCACTGGATTTTTATTATTCATTTATATCAGTATGTACCTATATGCTAGACTACAATCTTTAGGGTGATAACTTAGATAGAAGATTCTTATATACAAGTAATAAACTGAAAAGAAAATATAAGAATTAATCGAAAGCCGTGGCCAAAAAATTCATTTTCAGTAGTGATGCAACGAATACGAATATTCGTATTCGCCGAGTTGTAGACATTTACCGAATATTCGTATTCGCCGAATATCATCGCGAATATCACTTCGAATATTAAAAACAAACTCTTTATAACTGAACGCAATGCAAATTACGGTTTGACTGTGCACCATGTATCCGAACACACCTCTATTATCGGGGATTCCCCTTACATTGAATGAATGGATTTGTTGAGTTCTCAATTATTTTTTCTATGGAACTCAAGCTGTCAATTGTTAGGTACTTGTTTCTTGTTTCACTCACAGTATAACATGAGTTCTTTCATATAGTTTTTTTGGGTTTTTAAAAAGGTTAGGTGCTCACTTCGTGTAGTTTTTGTTTTGTAATACGTAGGTGTTGTTCTTTCCATTTTATTAACTCTTATAAAAATAATTTCAAAATAAATCTAATAACATGACCTCTCGTAAGCATGAAAAAAGTTATATTTGGAAACATTTCGATAAGAAATCTGTTAATTTAAATTTGAATATCTTTATTTGTTTGTTTTTGTTATAAAGAATAAAGATATAGGTTTGTGTACATGACTTTTTAGTGAAATCGTCCCAAAACAAAGCCGGCCCATTGAGACGAGTTTATTTTGTTTTATTCGGGGACTATTATTTATTACCTTGTTGAATTATTCGAGTAGTAGGTTTGAAATTCGTATTCGTGAAAGTAGTATTCGTTGCATCGCTAGTTTTCAGAGTCTTATAAATATTCAGTATGTAACTACTAAAATTTTCTATGTACCTAGAATATGTTTATTACACGTATAAAGCTTACATTACGGTGATAAATTTTTAAATTTGCAAGAAACTCCAGCAGCGAATTGAATTCGTAAATATTATAACGAAAGTGTTTATCCGAAATTATTATAACGCAAATGTTTATCCGATATTGGGTTTAGTTGACGTCTTTGTTACGTCCAAAAACCACGATCTATTGAGGGAGTAGGTACTTCGAATTTGACAGTTGTGAAACGAATATGCTGCCTTAATCTCATCTCATAATTATATTTGTAATTGATCGATCTCGCATTTAATAAACGCTACGTACGTAAACGTCAGTTGACTAATCAACAAATCAGAAATTGTACTAATACAATTTCTTAAGCCGCCTCTACACTACTAGGAAAGTCGGCCAAAGTCCGAAGTAGGTGTCTACACTGCGAGGAACTCAGTTGCCCATAGAATAGTACTCCGCACGAACTTCGGGTCACTTCGGATTCCTTTGACTCGGCCCAAAAACCGACAACTTTCGGAAGTCGTCCGCGGCGAGCTGAAGTAGCACGAAGTACCCCTCTACACTATCGTATTCACTTCACTTCGGCCGACTTTGCTAGTAGTGTAGAGGCGGCTTTATCGTTTCTGCGAATATCGATAGTTTCCGAACAGGAGTACCAACTTATTAATACAACACAACGATTGACTTAGTAGACCAGCGCATGATATTAAAGAACATATATTGACTTTAATGTAAATAAATGTACTAGTATTCCTTTTTTACATATTTGTTCGATTATTGTTAATTTTTATCTTGTCAAAGATTTATTATTATTAATATTTACTGCCGAGTACTTCGCAATGTATTATTGGGAGCCTGTATATTATTTTGGCTATTTTTCTTCCATCACAAGAATGTGTCGTACATATAATATGTATTGTGCTGACCCTAACATTTTTGCTGATACCTCATCATTATTTTTTTGCGATTCCTTAGTCTGCGATACTTTGAGTACCTACTCTACTTCTACAAGGGCGTCAGCTCTATAGCTATGACACTTTTACTAAATACTTATTGTAGTAAACATCATAAGTATTATTTCATTACATGAATTCGCAAGGGTAAAAATATTGTTTCATGACATGAATTCGCAAGGCTAAAAATTCTTACAAAAATCACTTAAAAATAACACAAATCCCACCATCGCTTAAAAAATAATCCCCATTTTCTTGACAATTACCTGAACCCATAGAACACATTAAATCAATTTTTTATTTACATATTCTAAGATGATCACACTACATTGATATGAGGGCAGCTGTCAGACCGGACCGGAAATCGGACATCGCAAATAAAGGTTTTTACTTTGAGAGAGATACGTGAAAATATTAAAATCTTCTTATTTAAGTACGACGAACACCTACGTCACGTTTATTTTTTATTTTCTTTTATCTTTTTTTATCATCTATTACGATAATTGCTTTTTCAGAATAGCACAGTCAATATATGCATGTTGCTAGGGCAGACCGAAGACACTTGTATTTGGGATAGTGGGCTGAGTTTTAAATAATAATGTATTGTTTTTTTTATATATTTTGTGCCCAATATCCTGTTAGTGTCTCATTAAAAATAAAATTGAACATATTTCAAATCCATAAAAAAACATAAAATGTGTTATTCTTTTATTTTTATATTGCTATATTGTGGCTCTTAAACAATGTTTTTATTGCAACAATTTTATTAATTTTGCTGTCGATACACGGCCGTAATATTAAGCAAAATTCATAATAAAACCGATGTCGATATTCACAATATACGAACTGAAAAATAGCTTTAAAATGATTTTAACATGAACACACGATTAAATGATACATCTATCGATGAAATTAAAGGTAAGAATTCAGAAAACAATGACAACATAGCGGTAGCGGGAATCGTAAAATATGAACGTGACCAATGTTGTTTTGAACATTCCGATATGACAGGGCGGGACGGCAAAATCTCGAAATAATCAAACAAAAGCGCAATGCAGTTTATAATTTTCAAGTTTA
>JADDOH010007438.1:0-66023 GCA_016648135.1 Agrypnia vestita
CCGCATTCAGCGCTCTAGCCTTGCTGGACTCTGTTCTACGCCCGCTGCATATTCCGGCGCCACAACACATACGAGAAAAAAAACACACGCCGCACTAACGCGCCTCGCACTGAGACCGGTTGTGGACAAGGAGAATTATGAAACAATAAAAAAAAAAACAAATAACGCCTACGTCGTCGCCTCGGCCACCTCGTATCCTATTTATCGCGAATTCCGAACTACGCATCGCTTGGTACTTAACCCACTTCCGGTCCGATAGTAAATCTTAAACAACGAATAAAAAAAAACGGTAAAATAGAAAGTGGCGCCTACTCTATATTCAAGTGTACGATAACGAGAGAGAAAAAAAATACTCTGAATCTCCCTTTCTTACTACGACTACAATTATTATTCACGTACACCCAGAGGCAGTAAAACATTACCAGTTGTCCTCAATGAGTGGGCACATTAGGACCTACACTAAACTCATTATCGTCAGCGACCGTAAACTCGACCTAAATCTACATTTTTGAAGTACTCGGTCGGCCCCTCCTAATTAAGTAACAATGGGGTGTTATGGGGATTATCGGCGCCTGGGGCCGTTGACCCGCTATTTACTATTCCTAGCTCGAGTGCATCATAAAACAACCTTTCCCGGCGCCCATTGTCCGGGACGAAACCAAAATGGTTTGACTGTCGGCACACCGCTGTCATTTCGATAATCTATCGGAATATATTTTATTCTTACGTGTTAACTAATTTCTAATATTTCCACTCAATTCTAACTTATATTAACGAGAAAAAAATTAGGAGTGTTCCCGGGAAAAGAACTGCTGCTATAATCGTCCGTACTCTAATTTCGATCTATTCTTACTATAATGTCTTTATTTTGGTGCCCCGATAAAATAATATTTTGGTATCCGGTTGTCTCCCCGGACATATCAAAACCGCGAAAAGATTCGCCGACTGTACAACGCTATCCGCCCTTCGTGAAATCCGCGGTTCTACTCGCGCCGCGAGCCTTATCGCGACAAAAATCGTCTGCAGGAAAATTACATAGTAACATATTCCTACTTGTGGCGGTTGGCGAAATTGTTCCCTTTCCGCGCACGATTTTATTTCTTTACGGAACCCCATGGTTAGGTGCACGATTCGTCACACACAAGTTTATCATATGGTACCGACCGGGTAAGTTATTAGGCTCGATTAATTAGGTCTGTGGGCGCCAGGTACTTTAAGGTTGAAGTACCAACCGATTAGCTCGATTCTATTACCCCTCGTTTCACTCGCTAGATATCAGTGTCTTTAATCTAAATCTCAGGGTGGGATCCGCCAGAAAACCCTTTTCCGGCGTGCTTTATACGCACGGGCCCCGCGTTGGGCGCCACTTGATATACCAGAGTAGGGGGGGGTAAGGTCTGAGGGGTCAGAGGGGTCAGAGGGGATATTAAATCACGGTGTGGTAAACCGGCCGGGAGATCTCAGATCTACGTATGCCGGCGGTTACGCCCTCCCCTAGGTACAATCAAAACGTCAGGTGACTGACTAGGACACTGATATCTCGAGGCGGGTGAAGCGATATAAAAATAATAAAATCGAAACAATTTTACAAGTTTCTATATTGGGCACTGTAGCAAATTAATTTACATGAAACATTAATCTTAACTTACATACGACGCAGCAAAGTGGTTACTAATTTAAAAATTACATGAACCCTAATTTAGAGGGAGAGGACAAAATTATAAACAAAGAAAGAAAAAAAGACAAAACACATAAAAAAATCTGATCTTACTGCTAAAATGGATGGTGACGAGATTAAATTCACACTTCGGTAGAACCAGGTGGGCGGAGAAAAAGTCTTTAGATCGGGGTAACCTGTTTCGGAGAGTTCGGCAGGTGTCTTCTTCGTGCTGCTTCGTGGTGGGCGGCGGCTTCTGGCGTCGGCGTCGTCCTCTGACTGTGCAGGCTACGTCGGCGGCTTCTGATGTCGGCAGCGTCCTCTGACTGTGCAGGCTACGTCGGCGGCTTCTGACGTCGGCAGCGGGGCGTCGCTTCTTTTGTCACTGGGCGTCGCGGCGGTACACTGTGCGTCGCGGTTTCTGATACGTCGTTTCTGGCGTCGCGATGCCGATTCGGTGGTCGCTACCGTTCGGACTTACTTTCTTCGAGAGTTACCAGGGTATTCGGCCGGACCGATTTTACGGGTCAGGCTAGAGTTCCTGGTTTCTCCACCTCCTGCTTCTAACTTCAACTCATCACTCCTCTCAACTCAACTCCTAACTCAACTGCCTTCTTGGCGGCCGGCTTCGCCTTATATTCTCTCCCCGGCGACCCAGGGTGTGGTCGCGGGGACTCGAGGGGAAGCCTCCAGTTGGTCTTCTGCCGATTGGCTCCTTTGATGTCCGCCTCCATCGTTCATTCGTCTCTCCAGGTCCCGATTGACGCTATTGGTTACTGAACCCAATGTTGCCTCCGTTCCGCCCCCTATTGTTCTCCCAGTTTGCGGCTAATCTCGATGCTTTTCTGGTATGTAGGCCTAAACACTTTGTTATTTCACGAACGCTTTGTTCACTGTTCATATCCCTATCCCGTCACCAAAACACATTGCAAAATGAATTAAACTTAAGGAAAATACTACAGTACAAATTGGCAAAGGCGGAAAATTGAAAACACAAATCCGCATCAACACTTTACCCAACATTACCCAAAAATAAAACTGCTTACATATACATACTTAATTAAATCGACACGCCAGACATATTTTTATCGAGCAGTTATTTCTACCATTATTGACTAATTACATGGGATTGACGCAGGGTTTCATTAGATCACAGTAAAATTCCTTGAGTATGCATTACAATATTAATCTTATTATTAAGTCGTCGGTTTGATTCTTACAGTAGGCCTCTCAATATTTAACGTTATTTATACATTACAACATTACAGGTCAATCCTTATCATTTTACATTGATTATCTTCGATACCTCCACAAAATCATTATTATTTGTTTTTCTTTTATATATGATACACCGGGCGGTATTTAAAATTTACCACTCCGCATATTCTCTTCCTTTATTTTTCTTTTTAATTTTTTTTCTTTAACAATGACAACATGTACTTGATACTTAGTTTTATTTTTAATTTTAGCTTAAATAAAACAAGCTATCGTACTTCTTAGTTGGACCAAACATATTTGTCAATATGTGACATAGAGATACAAAACAAAGGGCTAAAATTATACAGACATCGTGGCATTTCTTAGTGAATCAATTAACATAAAAACTTATTTACATGGGATACATGCTTCAAGCGGGTCCCCTAATGTTAATGTTCTGTATACATCTTTGTAATTTCTTTTGGGATTACAAAGTACATGAATTTGCATCAACGCCACTTTCCCGAAAGGAATGCTTACATATACTAACATAATCAAATTCGATAGACACTTTTTTTTTCAAGAAATTATGTTAAACCTTATTACTAGAAGAAAAATTAAGAAAACTTGGCGTAAATTAATTAATGTAACATTATTTACACCTAAATAATGAAAATTCTTACTTCAATATGTAAGCTGGATTGAATGCAAAACATTTTTTTTTTTGGACTTTCATTATACTAATCATTATCTTATCAAATCAGCTTTCTTCCACCCCTGGTATAAGAATATAGGAAAAGAATAAAAATAGAGAACACTAAAAAATTATATAAGCCACATTCCACCCGGCAGACAATTGAAAATTTTCCAAACAAGAATTATTTTGAGCTTTATTATTACTAGATTAAAACAACTATTTTAAAATAGACCGACAAATTATATTGCTTAAACGAGTAATCAAAACAATAATTGCATGTTTACAGATAGGTTATATACCTACAACCTACAAATTTGTATAAAAAAAAAAAACCACAATATTGGGAGCTTGAATAACTAATGACAAATTAACATTATTCCTAAAAATAATTAAAACTCACAAATTAACATTATTCACTTAGGTGTATGTAATATATGAAAACATAAGACATGAAAGCCTCGATCTAAAGTAATATTAATGTTTATTCCAACACGGCATTTACTTATTTGCAATTAATTAAACTATTTTGTTTCAACCCCGTGTGCTAAAATTCATTCTGCAGACAGATTTCAAAAGACTAAAAAGTCGGAATCTTATATCTCGTCAACCGTGTTACATCTTTTCACGAGATAATATTCTATTACGTTATATATTACATATTACATCAATATCAAACATCGTCGGCAATAATACAATCAAGTTTTTTTCCTTTTATTCCGATCAATACATTTTTTATTATTTGCCACAAGTTAGATTAATTCGGGATGATCTCGTTATCATTTCAAATTGCAATGTCCCGTTCATTTCGGTCCTTAACTACATATAAAACGAGTAACATCCACCTGCAGAGGTGGCCTGGGTTATCTAAATTATCATTACCTTACTTAAATTAAACATATCAGTTGCTCATTAATTAGGTACATATTACATTGATATTATGATTCACCACTTTGCCTCAATTTCTAATTCGGCCTCTACCTTCTTAATTGATTGACCCCTGTTATCTTTATTGATAATGACCGCCTGGTCGTGCGTTGCGGGATCTTCGCGCCCTTATATTAATAATATGATTTATACGATCCTACATCTCGCGGATAGTGTCGCCATGTGTCAGCGCTTTCTAAAACATCTCTATTGTCTGTCGAAGACAATAGTAAGTTTACTGCGACGACTTTCGGAATTATTATCTTGTTTTTCTAAAAAATGTCTTTCCCAAAACAATGGCGACTTCTCTAACAAACGCAGCTTTCTAAACCGTTGTCCCATGTGTTCGCATTTGGCCAAGATGTTCTTTCTATTGTTTAATCGGGGTTAGAGATATACGTCCCGCTGCAAGAAAAGGTTTACCGTTTTTACCCTTCCAAGATGTTACTTAAGAACAAAAGGTTGCGAACGTATTGCCCATCCTAACAAAAGGCCGTGCACTATTAACGTCTTCGGCGATGCCCAACGCCCTCGGCAACCCTAACTTTCTAATTCATTGTTTCATATGTTTTATGGCGGGCTATCCTAAGAGCGATCGTCCGTCGCAATGTTATTTTTTTGAACAATAGGTCACATATTTCGTCCTCGAACAAAAGGTCGAGCATGCCGGGGCTGCCCTGGCTGTGACCACATGGCGCGTGATCTTCGAAACATGGGCGCTTTGATTTCGGTATTGCCCTAGGACAAAATTAATAACCTGGTTCGCGTCATATTCCGGTACATCAAGTATAACTATGCCTAATACTCAAATTATTTTGGTGTATGTAGTACCTACCTGTAATCGTTTTTAGCGGCCAGTCTGGATGGTGACCTATTAGTAGCCGATATGTGCAGGACAGCGGAGTGGTCGTTTGTTTGATAAGCTGAAAATACGATGTCTACAAAATATATGTAAACAATGCCAAACCTACACACTTACATTATTAAAACAATTTATTACAAATAAATATTCCTAAATGTTAGGGATGGGTCGTCCACGTCCGTCCATCGACGAGACGATCAACTAGTTGAATTCGTCAACTAGTTGATCTATTTTCAACTTTATAGATAAAAAAATAAATCTATTATAATTTTGTTTACACCACTTTTTATTGATTTTTTACATGTTTCGGGAACAATGTTCCTTTTCTCAGATTGAGCCTTAAACTAAAGTTGACAAATAATACAGATATATTTATTTATTAATAATGTCACCACAAAGTGAAAGCCTGACTTTGAAAGATTTATTCTTCAATAAATTTCTAGATAACATCTCAAATGTAAAGTATTTTTAAATTATGTATTTATTTATAAATTTATAGATAATAAATAAATGTAAAGGTTTTTATCATTTTATTTAACTTGTATTGAAACGAATGAATTTTTCGTAATCGATTTGAGTTAGTGTAGTGATAGTCCAACGTTTTCCAAAAAATAAGTCAGATATATTGAAAAAATTCAAACTTTGATGTCGCATATCTCCATAACTATTGATATTAGGTCATGATAGCTTTCGACTCATAATCAAGGCAGGAATATAGTCCTGCGAGGTTATTAATGTTTTCCATATAACCCTGTACACATGTAATGATATGTACCTAATATATTTTTTTATACACACATTACTGCTTTGTACTTATTTATATTTTTAATTTTTATACTCATATTTTAATGCTTATACCCAATACTTTCACTGCTTATATATGTAGTTTATATTTATATTTTACTGCTTACACCTGATATTGTTGTGTATACCTACTTCTTTCTTTATTATATATAGAAAGAAGTATATAAAACAATATGTAAAAGCCTATAATGTGCGTAAACAAATAAATAATAAAATATTTCTTTTACATATAAGCACAAGTAGCGGTTTTACTTTCCCCGAAACTATATTCCTTCGAACTTCTTTAAATTTTAAAAATTAACGTAATAAAAATAGCCAACGGTTGAGCCGTCGAGCAGCGTCGCGTCGAACCGTAGACAGTTGACCATCGTCCCGATGTTTAGATAGAACGTCCGCGTAACGAAGTTGATGCGTCAACTAGTTGACGAATTCAACTAGTTGATTGTCTCGTTGATGGACGGACGTGGACGACCCATCCCTACTAAATGTGGTATATAATTTTACAATAAATTTTTTACCTCTTTATATATAGACTTATCATATTTAACTATTTATCTATGTATCATATACAAATAATGGCATCGGAAAGCATAATTTTTTTTTTGAACAGGTTCTTACGCCCGCTATAAGTATGGACAGATGCTGGCTTTAAAATAAAATTATAAAAATAGTATTATATAAAATATACGTTAAATGATTAGTGTCAACCAAATATTAATGTAGGTGCTTTTATTTTTCAAATCGGTCCACTAAAACTCAAGTTGTTATAAAAATAAATAAATTGCAGCTAGTCACTCCACACTAAGAATTTTTTTAGTCATGTCTTGTGCTTCTGGTGAAGTGTTCCACTTAAATTTTATGGTGATTTCTTATTTTCAGTATGTTTGAGGAACTCAACGATCACACAGTGTTCTGTCAGAAGACAGCGCAGTCCAGCGTCAACAGGGAGACCATTCTGAACAAAGTTAAAACGTAAGATATGCAACATTTTAACTAACTAATTTATGGTCACAACATTTTCCATTTGAAGAATTCTGATTTCGTTATAATAGATCACATCCGTGGAACGAAACATAATGAGATAATGCAGCCATTAGATAACATAAATTTGTGAATAATAATTATGTTATTTATTTATTTATTTAATATTCATGCAAGACAGAACAGCACAACAAAGAAGCATAGAAAACATTGATATTATATAGACGGCCAATTACAGGTCTCCACATTATGCTATGATGATCCCTGTACTTTTATATGGAATTAACTGTAACCCATCAAAAATGACGGTACTTTTACATTTGCAAAGGGAAAAACTACATTTCAAAATGAAGACTACACACTTTCACCAGTTTGAAGACTACAAAGTGTACACTACATTTGTAGTAAAAAGTATATGAAGTGAACTAATTGTAGTGCTACGAAATTGTAGTACTAATGAAGTGAAGTAATGAAGTAATTGTAGTATTAATTAAGTGAAGTAATTGTACTGATTTTTCGGCAAAATAACATTTGGCGACCTAAAAAAAAATATTGTTTGGGGGGGGGTTTGTTTCCGTTTCCAAAAATTTCTTCATTTATCTATATCGACTTCTCAAAAATTTCATGAAAAATATACTATTTGAAGTATGTGTTGTACTTTGTAGTGTTCACTTTGAAATGAAGTGAACTATTTGAAGTATATACTCGTAATTTCAATAACTTTAAAGTGTGTGTAGTTTGTAGTGTGAACAACTTTTTTGTACTCACTACACTCTGTACTCACTACTACAATGTAATGTAGGATTACATTGTAGTAGTGAGTATAGAGCGGACCCATCACTATTTTACATCTCGTTCCTAAGTAATAAGGTATTATTAGTTATTTAAAAAAATATATTAAAAAGAAAAATTGAAAAATTGAATTCGAAAAACAAATTTGGAATTTTTTTTTTAAATTTCAAAAAAAAATTCTCAAAAAAAAGTTACTATATAAATTTTATGGATGTCACACGAAGTTTCGAGGACATACAGACAGATCGACGGACGTACGGACGGACAGACAGACAACGAAATTATTATAATTGGGATAGAGTCATGTACTCTTAGCGCTTCTTAGCGTTCAGACACAGCGGGAATCGTTCAGTTTCAGAATCGCGTTTCAAAACACGCGATTTGTGTCATCTGTTCACACAGCCGCGGTTAATAAGCGATTTGTGCGCGCGAAAATAAACGTCAGTTTGACAGTTCTGGTGCCGTTCTCCATCTTTGAATATCAGAGATATATTCGCTCATTACTTTGTTAACGACGGCCGTGTTCCATGGCAAGACACATAAATATCGTTCTGTCAGTTCATTTTTGGTGAATAAATACCTACTTCTCTAAAATACTCTTTTTTTCCACCATTTCCAAATATCTCCACCAACTCCTGCCAAGCTTGGTTCTTGGCATATTTGAGTAATCCTCACACTGAAGATCCCATATTACAGGTCTTTTCTCCACTTCATCAATAAAAATTCAGTGTCAAAGCGATCCATAACCAAAGAAAAGAGAATATCATCCACGCGTGCTCCTGTTGTGACATGGAACCGTGCGGTGCCCGCAACGCGACTAAACGCTCTCGTAAGGCCCCATAGTAATAGGATCATGCGGGCGCCGTGCGGGTCTATTTTCTAGCGGTTGGGTTGCGGGCACCGCAGCGGTTGACTAACCGCACGGTTGTGTCTGAACGATCACATACAATCCTAGGTAAATGAGACCCGCACGGATCTCACGCGATTCTAAAACGGCACGATTCCCGCTGTGTCTGAACAATGCTAAAGCGACTTGAAACATTTGGCATACGGATCTTCAGATGACTTCTAAAATAATCTGGATTGTTAGGCTACAAATGAAATGAAATGAGTTTTTATTATACTGCCTTTTTCATTTGTATTGTTTCCAATTTGATATTCTATCAACATTGTCTCAACAACTCTTGCTTTAAGTTCATGTGGAAAAACTGTTCCATGTATATTATTATCCTTAAAACTCAAAGAATATTGAAAACCTAATAATTGGTATAGGGGGGCACGGTGTCGGCGAAACCGTCTGATCGGGCCCATGGCTCGAGTCAGACTAGTTGAAACAGGTTTCGCGCCTTCTCTGCGCATCGGGCGAGAATGAGAGGAATGAGAAAGGCGTTTGTATGGTTTCCAATTTGAAAAAACCGTTAAAATTTTGAAAAATTATACTATGAGTAAATTTTTTTAAACGAAAATTTGTTCGACCATTTTTACAAGCAGATGCTACGAGTTAAAAGAAAGGGAGAAAAATAGCTGGCAGAGAGAGGCAGAAACTCTAATCCATGTACACAATGTTGGATTTGACACCCAAACCGTGGATCGAGATCATTACTGTTGGCTCTACAACGCCCTATTGGTCTTGAATTCAGAAGGGATTTCTTGCTTGGTGTTCACACATTCTCTCCACATGACCCAGCCACCAAAGTCTTCCCTATCATATAAATGTTTTAACGCTTAGCTCCTTAAACAAAGTATAGAGCTCATTTTTATAGCTCTAAAGTCCACAAAAAAAAAGTAAGACAAATTTGTGGAATAAAAATAAAATATAAATGACATCTTATTTCATATTTGAAATAATGATCTGTTTCCAGTTATGTAACCGGAGAAAGCAGTCAACCGCTGGTGATTGTCGGTGCAGGCGGATGCGGCAAGTCCACACTCATAGCCCGGGCGGCCCAGTGTTGTCACCAGTGGAGTCCTGACGCGTTCCTTGCCTTTAGGTAAAGTATAATATGTATTGTTATTATATTATACAGAGTTCAAAAGACAAAACGTTGACAACTTTTTGACATTAACAACTGAATAATGCTGCAACATACAATATCGAACATTAGAACTGAAATTTTGAAACAATAGTAATAATATTGGCCTCCCAGGGTTCTGAAATAAAAGACCTTGGGAAAATAAAAGAGGCATCGGAAGACCTCAAAAGAGATGGGCCGATGATATTGTCGCTGTGGGGAGAAAGAAATGGCTACAATTAGCCAACAACAGGGAAGAATGGAAAAATAAGGAAGAGGCCTATATCCAGCAGTGGAAAAACGAAGGCTGATGAAGAAGAAGAAGAAGTAATAATATTGAGTTTACTCCGACGTAACCTATTGGTCTAGACTAGGTCTGCCATATTAATATTATAAGTAATGATATAAATATTACATACAAAAATAATATCAACCCAATTACAAACAACGCTGGATATATTTGATATATCTGCCTTTATAGTAGAGGTGAGTAGTTCGCGAACGAATGGGTCTTAATAGACAGGTCGGTTATACTGAACTAAAGATATAGTTCCCAAATCTTGTTCAATCTGGTTTGAACGAACTAGATTGAACAGTCTAGTATGCGAACTAAAGTACGAAAGAACTGAAGACGAAATGTTCTTAAGCAATACAAAATGACCAGCATCACAAGGTCACAACTAACTCATGTATGCTGATTTTTGTGGTGACACAAATGTCACAGATCCACTTATACATATCCTCTGACTAAATGGGTCTTACCCGCGTCTACTTTATAGTACATCTCTATGATATAATTCGTACCATTTTTAACCAAAATAAAGTTTTGAAACAGCAATGTTTAAAAAGATTGAGGCAATATCAGCTATGCTTTAAAAGTGAAATGTAGCAGTAGCCATAATCAATGTACATGTGAGCCCTTGCCCGGAATAACGTTGTATCCAACAATACTCTCATTCCGAGAAAAATTGAAAAAATGAAACCAGTTACAATTTATTACATTTTATATTTTAAATATAACAAACATATAATTCTTAACTAATCTCAATATAAAATAGGGGGAAAAGGCAATTAAATTTGAATCTATTGTAAAAAAACATGCTGAATCAGTGGAAAAACGTTGTATATGAAATTTTCACAAACAACGTTATTCCACAAAATGGATTTTTTTATTCTGCTTTACTTGATAATGCCTTTTAAAAGCAGCATGTGCTCATCTAACATGAATTCACAAATGTCATCGAGGTCCTTGAGCTTAACAGTCTTATTGGCAGTAGATTGGAATACATTGAAGTTAGTTCCAGGCTCCCTAACTGCATGATTTTTTCCAAACGGTAGCCAATCTTGCCCTCCTTCCACAAATAGTTGGTAGAAAGCTATAGGAGGTCCATGATTCTAATTCTTTGTGGAAGGTTTGAGCTCTGATTGTGATGAGATCATTAGTAGGTAAAGAGCTTTTACGGAACGATAAGTCTCTCGTACATACTATTACATATCTCCGTCTGTTTGCTGAATATGGCGTCGGACATTCAATTTCTTAATACACAAGACGAGATGATTACTTTTTTCATTGTAATTCAGTAACCTGAATACTGATTAAATATTTATCTTGATATTAAAATGGAGAAAACATCCCGGATTTAAACATTTTTGGCACAAACTCGATCCCGCGAAAAAGAATGAGGAATTAAATAAACTTTTTGTATCGGTGTTATATTAAGTTACGATATAAAGAGCACTATAAAGCCAGCATTATTATCAAAAAGCATTTTAAATATCAATATGGATAAATCAATTGAGTAATATCGGTTAACGTTCGACAAAATAATATTGTCACATACGAAATCACAAAATCAATCAGAACTGCCAAATCGTATACAACGTTATTCCACGAACATGTTCTGGCGGGTCAATTGCAGGTTTGATAATATTTTTTCTGGATAAAAACTCCTTTCCTGCATCCTTCAACTTATTGGCTTTGATATCTATCCAATTTAAAACATTAGATGTTCGTTTTCTCCCTTTATTCATGTGAATTAAACCACGCTCCACGATATTGACGCTCGGCGACGCCATTTTGAGAAACACTATACAACGTTATTCCACAAACCAATAACTTTAAAATGCAGCCAGAAGCCTAAATATTTTTTTCTTGACATATTATTTACCTTAAACGATGCATAATAACATACCTAACATAACTCCATCAATAACTCAAAATTGACATTTGTGTTGGATACAACGTTATTCCGGGCAAGGGCTCATGTGTACAATGGCAGTCTTTAGTTGGTTTTTTGGAATTAAGTGGAGTGTACATGTGTTAATTTAATACAATAATGTGGTTTTCCAGGTTTGTGGGCATCACTAACAGGTCAAATACCCTGGAGAACATCCTGGGATCCATCGTAAACCAGTGTTCCATGATCCTGTGTGGCTCGCAGTACACGGGGAGACATGTAAGTTACCCGCTGGATCCTAAAGAAAAAGTATGCAAACATTTGGTTTAGATCGGTCAAATGGTGTAGATCTCTATAGAAAACATATGTCGTCTATGTTACCCACCGGATCCTAAGGAATAAGTATACAAATTATGGGTCAGATCGGTCAAACAGTATAGATTTGCATGGAAAATATATCAGGGGAGGGGTAAAGGGGGAGGAGGGAAATTTGCTTTATATTATCTGCCGGCTTTTAAAAAATAAGTATACAAAATTTGAGTTAGATCAGTCAAACGGTACGGATTTGCATGGGAAATACATCAGGAGGATGGGTAGGGGTAAAGAGCGAGGGGGGAAATGTCACTTGTGTCATCCGCCGGCTCTTAAAGAATAAATGTGCAAAATTTGAGTCAGATCAGTTGAACGGTACAGATTTGCATGGAAAATATATCAGGGAAGGGGTAAAGGGAGAGGGGAGAAATGTCGCCTATGTACCCGCTGGGTTCTAAATAACAAGTATCCAAATTTGGGTCAAATCGGACAAACGGTGTATATTTGTATAGAGAACAGACAGACATTGTGTTTTATAGGTAATCAATAAGATATAGATAATCTCCTTTAAAACGATAAACTCGTAAGTGTACTTTCTCAATGGTTCAAAGACAAGTAAACGTAATTAAAATATTTGAATTTGAAAATTTTATATCGAAATATTTATCAATACTGAAAGGGTACCGGCGCCTTTTTTTCAAATAATTTGTGCAAATTAGAATGCAACGTTCTGTCAAAATTTCAAAGCAATAGTTGAAGAACTTTAGGAGATTTAAGATTTTGGACAATCGAACATTTACATTTTTATTTAAATAAATAGTAGGTATATAAAAAATCTTCATTTTCGAATGCAATATTGTGCCAAAATTTCAAAGTAATCGGTGATGAACTTTCAGATAAGAAATTGGCGTTTTTGTACAAACGAACATTTACATTTTTATTTATATAGATGTATTTATATAGATGTACACTGTCATTAAAAGAATTTAATTTATGCTTCAATAAATATTAAAGTTTAATAAGAATATTTTTGTGCAGGATATGGCAACATTCTGCGAGGTATTCCAACGCCTCATATCTGAGATCGCCCAACAACGCCCAACCGTCTTCATGATAGACGGCCTCGACCAGGCCGAAGACTTCAACTCCCACAGCCTGGACTGGATACCCTCCCGGCTCCCGGACAATGTGAAGATAGTCCTGACCACTTGCGAAGGCCCGAGGGAGTCTGGCCCCAACGTGGCCGTAGCGCTGAGGTCCAGACTGGAGGGCACGTGCTTCATGAGGATGCCTGACCTGGACAGCGGGGAGGCGAGGAGCATAGTGATGTCGGGCGTGGTGCAGTACAACCATTCGGTGAATGCGGCCATACAAGAGTGCGTGCTGAGGTCTGTGCAGGAGTGCAAGTTGCCGCTGCATGCCAAGGTCAGTCGTAAATAAAAAAAGTGAATGCGAAATTAGAATATCCGGGGAATCAGAGATATCTATTTAAAAATAATTCTGCTCATTTTTTAAAATATTACAACAGGCTGTGAGGTCCAAAGGTTGCAAAGAACATCATAATAAAAACATCCGGGCTTGAGAAAATTTCCCTTTTTCCTTCTTGTGCCCTATCTGCTCAAGGAATCACTTTATTTTCTGCGGCCCAGAATAGCTCTACAGTAAACTGACCATAATGTTCTCCTTTTTCCAAGGCCCCGACTTTCCCGGTAATCTTTCCCTGCATTAAGAGGTGTAGGATCTTGTCTTTAGATGTCACATGTCCGAAATAGTCAAGTTTTTGGATTTTTGTTGTTCTAATCACTTCTGTTTCTTTATTCATCCAAACCACACTATCTTCATTTGTAACTCTGTCCATCCAGCTTATATTGAGTATTTTTTTGTAGATCTATATCTGGAATGATAGTCCAAAGATATATAGATCTATATCTGGAATGATAGTAAAGAAGTCAGAAATATTGAAAAATTAAAATGCAAATTTGGATATTGCATATCTCCATAATGTGTGTGACGTTGTGTAATGTAATGTAGTGTGCAGTGAGATATGTACACTGTTTTTTTTTTATATATGGACAGCATGTAATACAAGATGATCAAAGTAGCTAATGAACTTTGCTGAGATACTTACAAGATAATTTTTTCAGTACAATAAATATAGAAACTCAATTTAATGATAATTGTTTCATAAGAATTAAAAGTGGGTAAACGTGTAATATAAATGTGTATTAATTATATTATATTGAATACACTCTTAAATTTGTACATTTACCAAATAAATTAAATAAAAAAAATAAAATAAAATAAGAATTAAAAAAAACTACAGATAGATAAATTATGTAAAAACTTTAGAAACTAGAAAAAGTGTTAATAGCAAATTATAAATAATTAAATCTTTTTTTGCAAATAGTTACCTTTTAAATTTGTTTTCATCTATTATTCAACTCCCATATACCTATTAGGTTTTTTGTTTTTGTTAATGTCTATACTTCGAATTTAAATTTGAAGAAAATGTTGTATCTGATAAAGAGACCATTGACTTTGAAATATGTTAATAATTCAATTATGTAATAGCGGTTTTTTACAAAGTGTTTTCTTTTTCTTAGTATATTAAAAATCATGAAGTATGAAAAAATTAAGTAATATCATCTTTTCATAATTATCAACAATCTTTTTCAATACCAGATCCTAGCATGGCGTACATCAGTATGGCAGGCATGGGGCGCGCGTTCCGCCGGAGGTGCCCCCGCAGCCGGAGGGGCGCTGGCCGCTCTCGAAGAGCTGTGCGGGGAAGGACGGTTGCGCACCTGCCTGGGAGCGCTCACGGCCGCCCGCCACGGCTTGGCGGACCACGAGATGGTGGACATCCTGGCGAGAGACAGGCAGTTCCACAGTGAGGATACATACCGTAAGTGCTGGACTATTACGTTCCTGACAGTTGTCTGTTGGACTCTTTGTTTTTCTTACTTTTCTTACTTTTTTGTCATTATTTTCAGTGCCTTGGGCCCCGGCGGCTATATTCTGGGCGCGAGCCTCGGCCCGGGTGGCTCCCTTCCTGCGTTGGGGCGGCGACGGGCGTGCCCGATGGAGGGACTGCGCCCTTCGCGAGGCTGCCAAGGAGTGCTTCTTCCCGCAGGTGGAGACGCACATCCGGCAGCAGCTGCTCGACTATTTTCAGGTCAGCGCAATCCTAATAATAACTTATTCTAAAATATGGAGTCCATTGAAAAATTTTTGAATTTTCAATTATAATGTATGTATAATGTTTCAAACGGTCTCTACATATACTGTCGAATCTGCAAAAATTATATTTTTGTTTCATTATTTAAACTATCCACTTAACCTTTTTTTTTGAATAATGTTAAAAAAAATTTCTTTAATTTTAAATATTTGAAATGAAAAATCTTTTTTTATTTAACATTGTCCGAAAATATAGTGTTAATTGGGATTATCGTAAGACACAAAATTTTTTTTGCAGATTTGTCAGATTTTGTAGGGACCGTCGATGTGTTTGTATCTTTTGTTTTATATAATATGTATATTTTGTATCTGTTATTATTTATACACTCGATTGGGTTATGCAGCATGCCGATTATGCCGGAATAAACTAGTAATAATAAATATTATTAATCAAATTTATCAAATAACATTGTTTATGATGAAGAAAATTATTGTTCTGGAAATTGGTTATCTCTTGTATATTTGTCGAATAACCAAAAGGGATTTGCGATAAATATTACTATTGTTTCCATGCAACAGCATTGTTTAATACACCAGCTACCGTTAGCCATTTTTGTGTCTCGAAGCCATTGGTTTGGTGGGTTATGTCTGTATTAATGGAAAAATTATTGTAAACGTATAAAAATTTCTGGTGCAGGGCTCTTGGCACGATGAGAATGATCCCAACATGGTGGGCCGGCTGGTCTCTCAGGAGAACCGGTTTTCTGCTGAATGGTAATGGAAAATATACACATTGCATGCTGTCTGTGGGCTATCTATGACTAACACATCCAGCTTTATGTCGCCACTAACAATGCGCATGTTGAATGTGTCTTTTGTTGCATTTATTTGTTTATCAAGCTTTTCTGTTTCTGCATTTCTCGCTTTGATCTGATCGCTCGCACCGGATGGTGGACTTCCTGGAACCAAAAAGTAGGGCGCCATATTCTTAATCATTGTGAATATATTATGTGGACTTCAAAAATATTAAACAACTGTATTTGAAACTATGCACCTACATTTTAAATGTTTTAAACTTTTGGTATCTTTGCAATCAGAATTCTTAAATTTTATTGCATGTGTGCACATCACTGCATGAAAACAATATTCAAAACAAAAGCTAGGTGTGTGACTAGTGTATACATATTTCCAATATGTATTTTTCAAAGATGTATTTCGGGAATTAGATTTTCACACCTTATATATAAATAAAAAAAAAATGTTGTATGTAATTATATTTTATAATTATAATTGCATGAATCAAATTCTTTATTTGTATTTTTCTATTTTCTTTGCTTATTAATTGTTATTTGTCCAAAATAATGCTTTCATTACACGTAATACAAATATGTAAATGGATTTAAATACAATAAAACACATATAATAATAAAAATTGATAATTACTATAGTGCCAGTTCTGTTAAAAATTTACCTTGGGGTGAATTTTTTACATACTTTTTTATTGTTATTTTTTTAGTTTAGTTTAGTTTAGTCCTACATTAGCATTTAATTTAATGGAAATAATTTTACTAAAATGTGCGTTTTGAGTCTTTTTTAATAATAAAAGTTTTAGTAATAAAAATTGATAATTACTATAATGCCAGTTTCGTTAAAAATTTACCTTGGGGTAAATTTTTTACATACTTTTTATTGTTATTTTTTGTTTAGTCCTACATTTGCATTTAATTTAATGGAAATGATTTTACTAAAATGTGCGTTTTGAGTCTTTTTTTGAGTTTTGATGCATTTTTCCGTATTACGGAGGGAAGAGAGTTCCACGCCTTTGGGTCTGCCACCGCAAATGCCCGTTCACTAAACTTAGTCTTCTGGCAGTGATGAAAGAAATATGTATAAAATTAATACATTTTTTTTAATGTACATTTTTTTTTTAATGAAAATTTGATGAACATTTTATCGTGATGTTGCAATTTTAGAACATTATTCTATAGTATATAAAATAAGTTATATTAATTTTTTGGTTCATAATGGATCTGTCTAATTGATTAATATTTTTTTCAAATATCATAAAACTGTGTTCAATTAGGCTGATGCATAATTATCCGCTATTTTTGAGAAATTATACTGTTTTATTATATTGTAACACAACCAAATATGACAAAAAACTCAAAACACATTAATTTTAGTCACTGCTTCCCCTTGGATTGGAAGACTTGATTCTGTGGGTGAAGAGTGTCCAGTGTCCTAGTGGTGCAACTTTCGCCCTTTTCCACAGTTGCTAGAAGGGCCTGGTCATCAAAATCTGAATATCGACCCTCTCCCAACTTGTCTAAGCTGGTGTAACCAGCATTGAAGCCAAAAAACCACCCCAGCGTGTCCTTTTACTAATGGTTCTTTCGCCGAAAATATCGTTGAGACTTTTCCCATAATTATGCATCAACCAAATAGCAACTTTACTAGGCAATGTGGTTTCAATGAAAAATAAATATTGCTATATCAAAGATATTTTAGATTTAATAAAAAGTGGAGAGATTTATTCTGGCGCCATCTAGGGTGTATTGCTCATAGGTTTTGGGATTCATTACAATATATTGAAAGGTATTAGAAAAGGAATAATGGATGAATCATTTTCTATAATTAATCATAATTTTATACAAAATTCTAATCAAACTGTGTTACTGTGGCGAAATTGGTAAGGGAAACCAAATTATAAACAAATATTTTTTCAATAGATAGCTTTTTTCTGTGTATCTTTGTAATTGATTAATTTAATTTGTTTTAAATATACAATAAGTTCAATTTCATTGCAGTTTCAATGCCAGAAAACTAGAAGAAATACCTTACCAACGATATCACCTATGCAAAGCGGACATCGCGTCGTTTGCCTTTGAGGAGTTCTTCACAGACGACACATGGATATATGACAAAATATCGGCTTTGGGCTGCGAACAATTGCTCGAAGACATTAGCCTCCTAAAGATGGACAGCAAAGACGAATCAACGCCGGAGCACATAAGATTACTACGCGAATTTTTGCAAGTCAATTCTTTTGCGTTGAACTACGACGCAAAACAATTCTACGCACTGATGTACCTGTTCCTGAGAGACGTGGATAAGAGTGAAGGAATCAAGAGCGAGGTTTGCCAGAAGTGGTACGAGAGTTCCAAGAACCCGCCGGCTCCGTGCCTCGTGCCGCTGAACCTCGAGAAGTGTCCGGACGGGAGTGACGGAAATCTGGTGATGAGCGAAGTATTTGATTCCAAGATGTTCGATCTGGTGGTCAGGCTGGAGAAGTGCGACGGGTTCGTGGCGAGCCTCTCTACGAGTCGGGAAGAAATATGCGTCTGGGATGTTGCCAAGTATGTGAAATATATGTTTCTTATTCTTTTATCTAGATTCTATTTATCTCTCCAAGAAAGTCAATGTTCGTTATTGTAACCATTTTTTTGTGGGTCTCGATCCTAGGATTGGTCTGCAACAAGCACTCGATTTCTCCACTCCTCTCTGTTGTAACCCTTAGAAGATATATATTTTAGGATTAGTAACATTTACGTTTGATTTAATGTATTCACTTTTACTAACACAACTTATATTTATCTACATACTTAAAGGGCACAAATCACTCTTTAGGGGTGGATTGCCTAAGTAATAAAAGACTTCAAATGAAAACAAATAATTAATATTGCAGTTGCAAATCATTTTGATTCAATTTGATACTTTGACAGTTATACA
This sequence comes from Agrypnia vestita, assembly GCA_016648135.1. Classification (NCBI taxonomy): domain Eukaryota; kingdom Metazoa; phylum Arthropoda; class Insecta; order Trichoptera; family Phryganeidae; genus Agrypnia; species Agrypnia vestita. The sequence goes on from JADDOH010007438.1 coordinate 19,322, forward strand.
ACACCTTGATGATGGAAAGGTTTTTCCGAAACATGTCGGTATAATTAATCAAATAAAATAGTAGATACATACAAATAATACAATCAATATTTTTTAATCATTTATTTGTTATACATATGTATGTATAACGAGTTATCAATAGTTATTATCGAAGCGGTGTCAATATTCAAGAAAATAAAAATTATTGAGTATAATTAGTAATCTTACGATAATGTATAAATTTTTTAAAAATACATGTCGCATCAATATTCTTACTATTTTCAAACAAAGCTAAATGCTTGTGCTATGAAAATAGGACTAACTTGGTGGTGTCCTGGAGTGTCTCGAACCACCAACCACCAGATCACTAGGCGAGCGTCATGATCATTACACCAATAAGCTACTCGATGTGTACAGTTTCAAGTACAAATGTTTGTAATATGTACACAGTTCAACGGGAAGGAAGGATAGATTGAATGGGACCAGGTGAAGGTGTACAGGTTATAATTATATAAGAAAAAAAGAAATAGAAAGCAGCTGGTTGGTCTTGTGGTTAGGACTTTCGCCTCGTGATCAAAATGTGGTGGGTTCGAACCTCGCTCCGGACTAGCAATTTTAACAACTATTTAAATAGCACAAGCATTTAGCTTACTTTGAAAATTTAAAAAATATTGATGTGACACGTATTCCGTGTTCCCATTGGTATTAAAAAAAAAAAGATGATGCATGCAGGTCTGCCACAGGGTTGGATAGGTACCATCATAGATAAATTAAAATTTTCAAACATTCTAAAACTTTCTAAAAAGTGTCAAAATATAAGTTTGATGGGTATTTATTTTAATTTTATTTATTTATTTATCTATTTTCATCTTGATAAATGACAGAAAATGGAGCCGCTCATCTCACTAGGAAGAACCTGTGCCGAGATGAGCGGCTGAAAATATTGTGAGAACAAAATAATAAAGATATAAAACAAAATAGTACATAACTAAAAGATTAATCAATTAAAAATGTGGATAATAAAAACAGTATATATTATATAATACAAAAGCAGTAGCGAAAGTAAAATAATATATGTAAAGAATCATATGCATGGATAGTAACAACATGAAAATATAATAGCACAGTATATAAGAAATAATTAAGTCATCATAAAAATATGATGTCTTGGGTCACTTTTTCCTCACACACTTGTCTGAGAATATATGAGGTGTTGCGAATGTGAATGAGGCAAGTATTGTGTTCAAAGTATAAGAGCATTTTCTCTGCCTGTCTTTGCAGAGAAATTGTGTGATAGCGATTGAGTGAGTACGGGTATGAGTACTAGAGATGTATTATCGTTTATACTCCTCTTTGGATATTTTTTCGGCCTCGTAAAGCGGAAAGATGTTCCAGATGTAAGCAGGTGCGGACGTTGCAAGGGGTGACCCAGCCCATCAACCTGATCCCCATAGACCAGTACCGCTGCGTGGTGCTATGCCGGAGAGAGCTGAGGGTCTACGATCTCAACCAGGTGATTGCATTACTATTGTACACCGTTTTTTTTAATTTTTCAACAGGTTCTCAATGGCCTTGGTATTAAAATGCAAAAATATTTTACCAAAATATGGAAAATAGAATGTTACGGAATACCCTTTCATGAACGAGTAATTAAAAATAATGTAGAAAATAAGTTTTACAAAATATAAAATTACCATAAAATTGGCATGATGACAGTATTAAAGAATAAGTCATTTTAGAGAAGAAAATATTGTGAAAGGATGAAAAAAATTATCCAGTTTTAATATACACATTGAGATTAACCGTTTGATTGCCAATCGTCGACTTTCGTCGATTCGTGTTTTAATGAAGATTGCCGATCGTCGATTTCCGTCGATTGCGTCAGTCGTGTTTTGATTCGCGCGTACGTGGGGTGTGGTGCTGCGGCGTTGGTAAATATTATTGTAATATTATCTTAATAGTTGTAAGATTGTAGTAAACCGTTTAAATTTCAGATTCATTTATTATTTTTTTTATTTTAGTTAATTGAAAAACTATAATGTTGAGCGCGTCCTCTGAAATGTCTGACAGCGGGAATGACCAGGAATGAATTTACGTCGCTGTGTGGTCTGCAGTAATAAAGATGGTGCTGGGCTGCGTAGATCAACGACTATTTGTGCGTATTGTAAGAAGGGTGTTCACACGGCACGTGCAGGAAAGCACAGTTGTTGATTTTTTTTTGTTTTTCATTTTTGTCTTTCTTTTATTCTGAATAAAATACTGTATTCATTTATACAAGTGTTTTATTTCAAATACTTTGATATTCTTTAATAAAACACCAAAAAAATAATCAAAATCCATGAAAATTCAAAGAATTTATGGGGTTTTAAAAAAATATATATTTTCAAAAAAAAAAGATTTTTTGGTGTCATTTTACAAGCAACTGTATGAATTTTTTGGCACTCAAACGGTTAATAAGATTTTCAATAAAATAAAAGCACAAAATTGTACAATCCGCCATTTTAGTTGAAATGCCGGTTAGAGCGAATGACGTCACGCCTCTGTACCCATCACCGTGTCTTTGAACTGTTGTCATAGATACAATGCAATGTTTACCAATGCTTGACGTCAAGTAGATGAAAAGACAGCTGTAGGCGTTTTTGCATGAAATTAAAAATACGTAGATGAAAATGCAATTATTTGCGTAAAAAATTAGTTTATTACTGAAATAATGTTACTTTCGGTAATATTAGACGTGTACCTACATTATAGAAAACTATTTCAAAATCTGTCATCATGCCTATTGTGGAGTGCACGGGTTCCAAAATTGATACTCACAATCTCATATACAAGCCAACAGACAGAAAGATATCAAGATAGATCTGTAAGAGATAGGCGAGCGCTCAGCAGACTTGTTGTTGTTGTAGCCAGGCCTCGTGATCGAGAATCCCCTCGTCATTTTGACTTAGTTGTTGCTGCGCCTCTCATGAGCTTTGTGATGGGAAAAGAGGCGCGCTCTCTCCCGCATACTTCACATAGGAAGCAGTCAGGTTGCGTTGGTCGGTCCCATTGCTCCCAATTCTCGGGTGCTCCACATAGTCTCGGCGATTCTCGAAGACAGCCAGCAGACAGATCACAGTGGCAACGTCAACAATGATGAGTCCCATGAGATCGCTAAAAAAGGAGGATCCTTACCAAGAAAAAAACCTACTGCATTCGACACATCTTACAAATAAACATTAACAAATGGTTTGCAATTCAGTTTACAAGGAATAAAAATCCTTTTGTTTTCCCATACACTCGCAGTAATCAACTTCTCTCGGTGATTATATTAGATTCAAAATAATTTTTCGACAAACACATTGACAACATTATCCCCACGCTAACGAAAATTCTGGGTTTCGTCCTTCGAGTTTGTAAAGAATTTAACGATCGTACCACTACGAAGACCCGGTATTTTTAATAGTTCAATCCATGGTCGAATATGTCTCGCATGCTTGAAAAGATACAGAATCAATTCGTGAAATATCTTAATTACCACAGCTATCGAACCCAAACCGGCACTTGCACGGTCTTCAATTTTCTTTAAAATCTCACCCTTCCATACTCAAAGAGACACACACTTACAAAGTTATTTAATTTAAAAAAGCCAACTCTCTAGTAGAGTGTCCAGATGAATATGGATTTGAGTGCCAGACTAACCAGAATTGATCTCGCATTTAGTCTTCCATGCCATAATACAATACCCAAAACAGTACACGTTTTTCTATCTTTATTATTATTATTAGAGATTATCTTTATTATTATTATTAGAGATTATCTTTATTATTATTATTAGAGATTATCTGCTCTTCAACACTCACTTCAAGGAATTTGGCTTATTCAATACAACAATCAGTACAATCACATCTAGCGTCACCACATAAACTGTTAACATTTTTCAACTACAATCACTTAGTATTTAATTTCATCCCTATTCCATCTTCCCTCCCTCCCTCTGTCTGTTCCCCTTTTGGAATGTACTACTACGTACATTGTATCACATTATTAATTTCTCCCATTACTCATGTTATATATCGTCTCGGAATCGTGGCTGTAGGAGGCAAATTAAATATTGGAAATTGATTAAATTAAATCACTGGACACAAATTTAATTGGAGTACCGGTTTTTAATTTACATTATTTTTTTAATTAGCACTAGAATATTCGCTGCACCGGCTATTGCCAGGTCACTTAGCTCTAGATAATTCCACATGCAAGTATCCTACACTCTCTGGTAAAACACCCGGGCTCGCTAGTTTCTCTGCTCACTTGTCGCTTGTCGCCTGTCAAACAACTCTTATTGCGCAGCTCGATGCCGCCCTTATACAATGTACCTATATAGACCCGTGTTCATGTCGCTTCGCAATGCTTCCAGAAGCCGGTGGACCATCACAGACTCTTCTAGCAATTTAATTTTTTTTTTGTAAAATCCTCAATTGTGTGTAATTTTTTCCGATTTTACTCGTGGCAACATATACTCGCAATCACTACCGCCCTCACCAGTGTCCGCCGACTTATTGGATTCATGTAATTGACTAAATCTTTCTATACCTCATATTTTGTTCTACTTATTCCAAATAAGCTTTTGAATTCCAAATAAATTGAAATATAGATCGAGTTAATTTACCGTGTTGAATTATTTCCACGTTGTTCCAAATTTGTGTGCCTCTGGTTTCAGGGAACTTTCCTGACTCCTCTGAAGGGTGTGATGAACCAGAAGATGCCCTTCTACGGCCTGCACGATCCTTCGCATCTTGTCTGCCTGTCGCGTAATAGGATGTACGTCAACCTCATGAACACCGACACAGGTGAGACGGAGCCAGAGAGTATTTAGTTACAAGGAGGTCAAGTAGAGAAAATAATGATACAATTTATGTTTTTAATGATGAAGGAATAGAAAAGTATATTATGTATATAGAAAAATATTTGAAAGTTTAATATAGCGTGAAATTAATAGGAACTTCCTTCCTTGCAAACCATAGATTTGTAGGATAAAAATATTTAAGAAAAAGAATCATCTCAGTATTTTTGAGATTCAAACAAAAATATATATAAATATATTTTCATGTGATAGAATTGATGGCAGATCGTATTTGTTGTTATCATTACGGACAGCTGTCTTATTTGTTGTTATTATGCGATGTGGATGGACAGACAGAAAAAAGAAAATTATATAAATATTTATGTGTACGATATATTTTCATTACTCAAATATTCAAAGGTAAATATTCAAATATTCAAATATTGAAAATGAAACACCGATTTGGGAATCACTTCGTAACCTATCTTATAACGTGTATTGAATTTCCAGGTGACTGTGTGACAACTTTTAAGGCTGGAGAAGATAGATTCCTCAACTCCCTGTTGGTTTCGGGTGATGGAAGGTAAGATAACTTAAAAAATCAACGGCTAGATTAAATTTTTTATGATTAAATAATAATTGACCAATTGTACTCGATGACTTCATCGGATGTGTAAAGGTGTTGAAAATAGTGTTGCTAATTTGTTGATTTTGATCACGTCTCATCTGGAGGAGAAAGAAGATTATGACGGGCAAGTTAAGATTCCTGATCCTCTCCTATATCTTATACAGTCCACAGTAGTGTTCCCAAAAAGTGTCCTTACTTGGAAGAATAAGAAGACATATAAATAAAAGTACAAGTTTATTAATATACAATACTATGACTCTCCCGCACATAGATTATTGTTCCAGAATATTATTTATAAGCAACGAAGGAATGCTAAAGAATCTACAAATAGTACAGAACAGAGCGATGTGCTACTGAAGTGTAATAGGAGAACTAAAATAACAAAAATGTTGAATGCCTTAGGACTGGAAACTGTAAATCAAAGAATAATATATAAATATAATATATAATATCCAAATATTTAAAATTAAACATGGATTAGTACCCAAATACTTTGATGACAGGATGAAGCTGAATCAGGATTTTCATTCCTACAATACAAGAGAAAGCGACAACATAAGACTACCAAAGAAAAAGAAAAACACCTCACAAAATTGTATGATGTATAAAGGTATAAAAATCTTCGATAGCCTGCCAAAGGAAATTCAAAACATGGAGAATATAAGGAGGTTTAAACTGAAGTGCAAAAATTATATTGTAAAAACTTTTAAATGATTAGATGGGATGCAACATGTCCAAGTGAAATCATGTATTAGCCCACACAAAATTATGTGTGGAACTAAATTATTAAGATAAATAAAATAAAAATCTACCCTCCTTTATTCCTGTCGTTCGACTCCCACCCCGGCCTGATCGCATGGAAAGTCAGCATCATGCTACGAGGACCGTCAAATGTTGTATCCCAAATATTTCAAAGTCCTACTAAATTGTAGAAATAAATAATTATGGGGAATTATTTTGTATTTTAGAAATAAAAAGGAATATTGGTGGTCACTCTTTTGATTGATGTCATGGTGTATCTGAATTTTGAAATCGGAAGCATTGCAAATTCAAAGCACCTAGTGTAAAGTACTTTGGTGTAGACAGGCACGTGTAGTGAGTACATTGAAGCACAACTTTTATCTAAACATATATTTTGGAAAAAACATTGAAATAAAATATTTATGTGACAGAATAAGATATTGTCATGAGTCACGCCTGTGGGAGACAAATAAAACATTAATTAACACTAAGTCGCTAGACATGATTCGATCTATTTAATCGGAGCACCGTTTTTAAATTCACACTGTCACTAGAATATTCCACACAGCTTCGCAGATGATTCACGTCAATTCGTAAGTAAGTGGTCGCACTTATTTCCAAACACATGTTAAATACTTTTGATTATTGTCGCTGGTATTTGGCTCGGTAGCCACACTGAATCACCGCCACATGGGTTTGCTTTTATCTGTATAATCGCAGAAATGTTACAACCGTGCGTGCGTCGTCGCTTTTATACATAAATGTTAGTTTCGCAAATGTTCAACCTGTTTCTCCATATTTATAGTGATTTTGAGAATAGTCAGTTGATTCTAGGTTCATGTGAACCATTTGAGAGACTTCGGTAATGTGCAGTTACCATTGTTTTAGACTCTTGTGACAATAACTTTGTGTAATGTCTGTTATTTTGTTTGAATTCACGGTTAAAAATACAAAGTTAAACGACTGGAGAAGGGGCTTGAACCATGGGCGACCAAATCCTAATGCCGCGACCTAGCGACGTTGCCAACACCGCGTGTGCGTGACCCGTTGGAAAAACACTGCATATAGAATTTAGCAAAGACGCGAATCAATGTTGTCATTTTTTATGGGTTACAGCTAGTATGATTATAATTGTGATGAAAATATAACAAGACATTTTTTCAAAATGTGGTCCTGGTTGTAAGACTTCTTGAAGTTTACAATTTAAGCATTTTTAATGCCAATACATATTTGCTTTAAGTACACTTAAATAAATGTGTATGTGATATGACTTTCTATATATAATATTTAATTTTCAAATATCATTATTATAGGTCGACCACAATCAAAAGACCATTCCCTAGCTTTGTCCGGTAAGAATAAAGCGGGGGAAAGTTGCCTAGCAAGCCCGTATTATGAGCCTCAATATGATATTCCAAATAAATAAATATTTTTAGTTTAAAAAAGGTTACTTACTTATTAGAAAAAATTATTTTGTGTTCATTTTTGCATTGTAACAACACACATATTTTTTGCGAACATTCTTTTGAATGCGGTCTGGCTATAGTATCTTTATACTCCAGGGTGGACACTTGGAGATAAATGAAAATATTAATAAAAACACTCTTACAGAATCCTGGTGTGTGGTGACGAGACTCAGAAACCTTTCCCTCTGCTGGTGTGGAACCTTAGCTCTCGGAAGCTCTTGTACGACTTGAGGATTCCCCACCACGACTTCATCACGTCGCTGGCAGCCATCACCCACGAAGGTAATAATGGCTATTGGATCTTTTTCAGTTTTTATTTAACAATTAAGAAAACGGCTTTCGTAAAGATAAACATATAAATTTGTTAATATTAGAATATTTTGTCCAAATTTTTCAGAACACTGGATTTAGTCCCAGGGACATCATTAATCAAGGATAAAATATGTTGCTTTAAAAATTTCCAATCAAAAATATCTCATTAGTGACATCTGTGTTGTCGTAAAATATTAATTTCTGAATAGCACTACTTTTTTTTCAAACTTTATACAATCAATTTGTAAATAAAATGTATTGTCTTTATTTGAAAATATTACGAGATTTAAGTGTACCAAAGATAACTCTATTGTATGAAAACTAAAATAGTTTGGGAGTTTTAATTTTTTTGAAGTTATAACAATATATTTGTTCATATTTTTTTAAGGAAATGCTTGAAGAGTGAATGGATCTGTTATAATAAAATTGATCAAAAGCTTGTTTAGCTACGGGTTTTTCAAAATGATTTAATAAGTTTACTTTAAATTTTGTCTCCCGGGAGCAAATATGAAAATCGTGTACTAGGACCTCTAAAGGGGAATGAAAAGGCTTTGGATGCCAGTCGCGCTAAGGATAATTACAACATACATAAGAAACGGGTTTTAAAACTTTAAAAAAATATATTCAACTTCCAAAAATTTTGTAGATGTGGTAAATGGTAAATGTGTTACATGTTGTAAAGTGATCCAGCCTGATAAAACATATAATTTTGTCTCTATGAGATATCTATAATATATCTTAGTTAATATTAAATTGAATGAAATATTTCTAGGTTCTTACGTCTGCGTTGTGGCCCTCGAGTTAGATGAACCCGCACCTAACTTCATTGTGGTGTACGATCTCCAATCTGGAACTTTGTTTAAGAAGTGGAAGCCTGGTAGAGACACCGCCTCGTTGGCTATCAGTTCCGCTGATGGCTGCGTCGTGTCAGGATTGGACGATGCGCGGATACTGGTGTGGGATCTTGTTACAGGTTAGTTTGACTTTTGACATGAGCTCTAAAACATGAGAAAAAAAGAGAGGAATAAAACATAGATCATTGTATTTTGTTTGGTTTCTTCAAACATAGCCTCTTAGCCCATTGGGCATGACTCTGGCTTCTCACACCGAGAGTTCCGGGTTCGATTCCCGGTGAGTTCACAGTTAATCTGTGTAATTTACTCAAGTCTGGGTGTTTTGTGATGCTTCTGACGATGTTTCGCTTCTGTAATTGGGCCTCTTGGCCTGTTGAAGCGTAAAATAAAAATAATAAAATTAAAAAAATTGCACATATTTTTTTAACGTTCAGTCAATGTTATTTTGTTTCATTTCATTGCAATGTGCATCATGCAAAGGTGTTTTCTTAGAGGTACAGAACTTTAAAATAAAATAAAACATATAAAAATCGTGGTGACGGCCATGTTACAGACTCTATTAAAGATAATTTTTTGCCATTAGTGTTTATATACTTATATAATCCTACCGATGTTGATATATGACCTAGAAACAGCAACACTAACAGAAAAAAGCATACACAAATCAAAATGTACACAGCGGGCCTTGGAAAGGCAGATGCTCGGCGTGAGCCTTCGAGATAAAATCAGAAATGAAGAAATAAGACGCCGAATCTTTTTTTATTTTTTAACAAACAGGCCGTCAACAGGTCTTTAATGACCCTAATAGATGGTCCTAGAGCGACATTAGAGTGCAAAGTATGAACATTTTGTGAACATTTCAAATATGATATAATAACACAAAACACTTTCTTCAATAAATGAGTAATAAGTAATGACTAATGAATAAATAATGATAAAATAAATTATAAATAAAATTCGGTCTAACGCAAATCAAAAAAAAAAGTTCCAGGAAATATTGTTGCGTCACATTACTTCCTTAATGTTGTTTCACGCCATATTTTGTCCAGGAATTCTCTGAAAAGAAGAAAAAACTTTCAAACTCAAACAAACTCCACACTTCTTTAAAAGCCCTTAAATAACTAGCGACGCATTTTTCAGGCAACTGTCGTTTTACATTATGGGGGCACACTTCTGCGGTGACATGCCTGAGGCTGGCCCCGGGCGGGGGCCACCTGCTGTCCAGCGACGCCAACTGCAGGGACCGCTCCGTCAGGCTGTGGGACCTGCACACAGGTACGTAACAAGACTAAACTATCGTTTGCCAATAGAAAGAAAAACATTTTTAGAATAATCTCCGTCAATTCATCAGACAATTGGAAAACCGATTCGAAGGGACATTGTAGAGTGGCAGAAGTTACAAGCCTAGGGATTCATTGTACAGAGATGAACTGAACCCCTTCTTTAGGCGAGGGGATTTGCGCACAGCGGAAATATGTGGCCCCTCGCATATATTTAAGACACATTTATAATGCTGTTAAAGTATTTATTCCTGCATAAACATGTTTTTTAAATTAGACATAGTTTTATTTTTATTTATCAAAATTTTTGTTCCAAACCGAGTCTCTTCAACTTCTTTAAGTCTTTTCGTAATAAAGCTTATTTACTAAGACATTATACTTTTTAAGAGTATTTAGTTTGACCTTTGCGTAATTATTTCAAAATTTACTAAATATATTGTACCAAGGAAATTAAGTTAGTTCATGGCTATACGTTTTGGTGGTCTGTATTCTTTACCCTTTTTTTGTAACTTTTATCTGTATTATTTAATTAAAATAATGAATATGAGCCCTGAATACGGCCCTGAAAAATTACTCAACGATCACATTTCTTTAAATTTGATTTCAGGCACCCTGACTTCTGTCTACACTCCGCCTGAGCGCGTCAGCTCCTGCGAGATCATGGCAGGAGGCCGCCACATTGTCTTGGCTCTGGAGTCGCAGAAGGACCTGGTAACACTGAAACTTGTCAACGGCAACATAGAAGAAAGCGTGGCTAGCTCGGAAAGCAAAGAAGATGAACGGTTCTATGGCGATCCGGAAAACGATGGGAAAATCTTTGATCTCGGAGACAAAGAAATGGGCAATGGATGCTGATGCGATAACACTATTTTTTAGTATCAATTGGATGAGACCGTTCATGCAAATTGCAGGAATTTGGCATTTCTATGATGTTGCTTTGTAAACCTTCTGCGGTGCGTGATTTGTGTTCCAACATAAATCTATGAAATTTGATTTATGTTCCGGCTTTGGAGTTGACAAATATTTGAAAAAATTATCTATGGTGTTGCGAAATAATTTTGCAGAAGAATTATTCAAAAAAGTACATTAACATTTTTTATATTATGGGCGAGTCGTCATTAATAATTGCTTTTTTAACAAATGCATAAAGGAAACAATTAATCAATTAAAGAAATTACGTCACATTTTTTCAAGCACGCATGGCAAATATTGTTACATCAAACATGATGCTACCCTGTAGACAAAAAACTACTGTATTACTAATGTAAACAGCATAATGAAAGTTATTTCGTGAAGTGGCGATATTTTGACCCTGTCACCACTCGTACGTAGTTAGTAATTGTAGCATAAGATTCCAAATGCGTGTTTCGTAAAGCGCAACGTTGTGCAACGCAAATAATCGTTTGTCTGCAACGCGAATAATCTACGGCCGTGAAACATTAATATTGTAACTTGACGCGGCTTGTGTGTTGGTAGAAGCATTAAAAAATGAATAAAATAAAAGGATTTGATTAAAGATTAATAAGACAAGTTGGGTATTATCACCACGATAAGTTACTCTTGTAAATGTTAAGTCAATACATAATAATATGATGTGTACGTCGATATGTGTCCATAAAGAAGGTTAAAATTAATTATCTCTCATTGGAATGTGAGAAAATTTATCCTGGCCTCAAAGGGATTATGATTCCATGTTTTGTTAATAGAGATAATCATTGAAAATATAATATATCAACGCTCAAACTCCATATCTCCTCGGGAATCATGTTAAGAGACATGTTCAATCCATTTCTACATCTTTGAATTCCAGCGAGGTTGGTTGTCCAAAGACACGGCTGACTTCTCCGCCTCTGAGAAGGCTAGATAGATTCCTTTTTAGGACCTTACCCGTATGTAAAGGTTATGATTTCTTATAGTCCCGTATATTGATGGTTTACCATAGTGTCAAATCCTACAAATAAATTCCAACAGTGATTAATGGCGATACTGCTCTGACAAGATTGCGAGGCACCTGTGACAAATATCTGCCAGAATAATTGGACGACATTTGGCAGAAAGCATCCAACCCAAAAAAATAGAACTGAGAAAATGGCTTCTGAAAATTTGAACTTACAAAAACCTAATAGGTCATTATTTAATTCATTATAGCATATTTTTTCGCATAGGGCTCATTGAAGAGATGTTTTTTTAATGTTATTATAAGAAAAAAACTTTTGTGTACGAATATATGACACGTTGAATTCTATGAAATTTCTAAATGTACGAAAAACAGTAGTAATTATTTCTATGTGGGTTTTGTGTTCTATGAATTTGATAAAGCATGAAGTAAAAACTAACCTGAGGCATAGAAAACATTCAACCTCCTTAGATGTTTTCTACAGAACTATTATATAGTAACAGTACAATTAAAAAGTGGCATAATATGTCTATATCACATGGATGTTTTTAATCAATATTTTTGTTTGCAAAGGATTTGTAAATTTGAAGGCGCAGAAAACAGTCAAACCACTCTTTTTATGATGGTCGTGACGTGGGTAAGAAAAATATTGAATTTATAAAAAACCGTATCACTTAGAGCTTGGAAGTTTTGAGCATATAAATATATCGTGTTGAGCTATCCGAATGTTTACGTAACTGATTTTTAGCGTTTTGTGAGTTGGATGCTTTCTGCATAGCTATGTCCAATTAATGGTGATACTGCTCTTAGGCACAGAAGCACATGAGACAAATAAATTCCATCAGAGTGAATAATGGGGATACCAAAACTCTGACGTGTCACTTTGGCAGATCTAATGCGATTAATAGGCTAAAAGTGTTTTGAGCCTGAGGCAAATTCTTTATTTTACACTTATCCTGTATAAAATAAAGGAAATGAACATAAAGGACTTATATATAGTTTTATAGTTTTACTGGAAAATGTTCAGAGACGAGCCACAAAATTGCCCTTGGGTCTTAAAAACCTGGAATATGCGGAAAGGCTGAGAGTATTGAAACTGCCCACTCTTCAGGAGCGACGAGCAAGAGGTGACCTCATCGAGACATTCAAGATTCTATCGGGCTACTACAATATTCCTAATATGACAGATATGTTTGCATTTAACACTAATGTGGGCCTTCGAGGACATCACCTGAAGTTGAACAAGTCTCGGTTCTCGTGTAACCCAAGAAAGCATGCATTAAGCAATAGAGTGGTCAATATGTGGAACAGTTTGCCTGAAGGCGTTGTGTCTACAGCCAGTGTCAATCAGTTTAAGAATAGGCTGGATATTCAAATGAGAGACAGTGATATGGGCCTATCAGCTTAAGCTGCCTGCCCATTATCAATAATAATAATAATAATAATATACAAATTCAAGTATTGAATCTAGCACTATTTTTGTTGTGGTCATGTAGGTAATACAAATAATTTTCTCAAAATCAATTGAAGCTCTTTTAATAACAGAATGTTGATTCAGGGTTTCTATGTGCGGGGTATCTAGAAGTGAGACTTGGCACAGGCGACATGTTGCCAATGAGAATTGTTCTACATAAATGTTTGAATTCTGGAAAAAAATATAAATACAAGATTGAAAATGACTTTTTACCTTGTAAACCGTTGAAAAGAGCCTCTAATATATTGTTGGACAATTTTTAACTCTCAACACTCCATTTGTGTTATTGCAAACGTTGTAAATTCATATTGTCATTTTCGAGCTTTTTAAATGAGAAAAAATGCTTTATCTAGCATCGATAGATTTCAAGTAGTTTTCGTACATCTCCTTTGAATAGGGATTATATAATATAAAAAAAACGTGTTGATAAAGATGGTCAGATCATTTGAGGCATTTATCAATTTTTACGCATCATACAACTTTATTCGCGTCAACAAAAGATAATTTTTTAATTATTTATCGTTAGTTATTTTGCTAGTCATTCTGCACGAAGTATTCTAGGGAATAATTCGATAGGCAATATTTATTCTTTTTTTCACTTAAATTGTTAAATTTTTTTTTTTGAAATTCTTTATTGAAAATAAAATAAATACATATGTTTTTTTTTAAATAGAGATGCGGACACGGAAAAGGCGTCATATCAATATTCTTACTATTTTGAAACTAAGCTAAACGCTTGTGCTATGAAAATAGGACTAACTTGCTGGTTTGGAGTGAGGTTCGAACCCACGACCTTTGGATCACGAGGCGAGAGTCCTAACCACAAGATCAACAAGCTATTACATTTATTTATTTTTTAATACTTGTTTAACTGTCCCCAGAAATGTTAAACTTGTGTTTAAAAATAATGTATGACATTATCCGTTTAAGATATCAAAATAATTTCATTCTCATTTAAAATGCTCTAAAACATCAAGTTCCTTACGGTAACATGAGTTGCCAACGCGGCTGAGTACAGATATTTTATATCACTGATATACGCTAAAGAATAAAAGTGTCCGTGTAATACAAAACTTATACATTTTAAAAATAATTTTGACAGAATATGAATTGAATATGTCTGACGGTTCCCAAGCCAGATATGAGAGGTCAATCAGGAAAATAAAATGAATTCCGAATGTTACAATAACGTCTATGTTGGGATTCGTTTCGCGGGGCTGTTCTTTTGACCGCTGTAAATAATTTTTGCTCTATACCTAAATTTATTTGATAAAAAAATTTCGTAAAGAATTTATAAAAGAAGACTTTGAAAATTGAAAATAAAGTTTTAAAATGTCTAAGGTCATTGATGGTATTTCTTATAATGTTGTCTATTTTATGCGTCATATTTTTTAATATCATAAAAATGAGTTCATCTAAATGTCATTATCTAAAGGTATCTACGCTTAAGTAATAATGTATGTATTTAGACTATTAAAGGATTTGTCTAAGCGTAGATTGTTCATTAATTTAAATGTAGGAAAAATATTAGATTATTCTATATTTACTATCTACATGTGGTATTCCATATATTTTTTTAATCTATTACCTACTGTGGTCAGAGCGAGAGTTTGTTAATTATCAAGATTTTGAGAATCTAAGTAAATTTATGATGATTAGTTAGTTGTGTATCGAAAGGGCGGCAGATTTATAAAGTTTATAAAGGGAAATAAAATCAAGAGCAACAGAGAAAACAAAAAAATGGAAATAATCAAAAATTAACGCCTAGAACACTATTTTGGCTCCAAAAATACTGGCAGGTCAAGAATTGTCATGTTTTTGGTCTTTGCGGGTCGGCTCGGGAGTTCTAGACTCCAGGTCTGTCATTTTGTACGACTAAACATAAAACATTATCTCTGTATCCCCTTGTCTCAAGATAAGAGCTCGTCCCTAAAATGTTCAGTGAGACAGGCCCGTGCACCATAAACAAATCTGCCCCTGGATAACATTTGCGTATGTGATAAATTAGACCACTTGAGCTGTAACGATTTCAGAATATTTTACTGCCACCATCATTTATGTTGCAACATGAAATAGTTCCCATACCAGGTGCAACATGAGATTGTTCCCATACCAGTTGCAACATGAGATAGTTCCCATACCAGTTGCAACATGAGATTGTTCCCATACCAGTTGCAACATGAAATGCACACAGTATGTACGGCTCAAGTTTAAAATCAATTCATGTAAAAAGCGGTGCGACTTAGCTCTGCAAATGTCAAATCTACGGTTAGACAAAAGCCTGATCACTATTTGAATGTAAAATATCACTCTGAATACTAGTGAAGGACTGACCAAATCTATTCTACTCTAATGTGTATGTCTCATCTTCGCAAACTTTGTTTCAATGTGTTTTTGAAATCCTATTTACGAAGATTCAAATATTGTTTTCTAATAAAATTATTTATAAGTTTAGCAATACGTCAATAAAATTGTGTAAAATACGTAAAATTATTCAACAATGTCGATGAATATCTCATTTAAAAGAATATTATTATTATTAGCATTCGCTGTCTTGATTTTTGTAGGAACACATATTGACTTAGCGAGCTTTGTAAATTTTGGAATACTATTCCTGTATGTGTCACGACACGTATCAAATAATTTCCATTCTGTATTAAATTTTCCTGTACTATTAAATAAGAAAATAATCAACATCAGAATGAATCTTTTCCAAGGCAAGAGAGGAAGAAGCTAATGTAAGCAATTCGGTTTGAATGTTTTCGATTCAATATGCATGGAAGCGGATTTAATATTGTAACACGCTTCAAAAGGATTCAAATTATAACATGCTTGAAAGTTCCTGCAATCCATGATTCTGATTCTAAATTGGATAAAAGTCCTCCAGAAAGCAATTGTTTCAATATGTACCTATGTATTTTTATATACTTAAACGTACTTCATTTACAGATTTGTAACAAAAATACGGCATTCCTCTATTTCTTTGGTTATTTCATAATGATCATAAAGTCATTGAAATCAATTGTGTAATGTAATTTAAATGATTTGCTTTTTAAAACGATTTATCCTTCCTTTGTAGTCCGATATTATATTTAGGTTAACCAAAACTAGACAATTTGATTTGTACATTAATTGCTCAGCGTATTTGTTAAGTTTATGTCGTATTTCGCATCAACACGTCACATATTCGAGTAATATATTAATGATTGTTCTAGATCTGTTTGTAGGCATTTCTGAACATGTTTGTATTGTGTGGGTGGCCTAATAATCCGACTTCTGTGACGAGGCCGCACTGAGCTAAGATACGCCGATATATATTTATTTCTGCGGGTGTGATACCTTTCATAATTTGAGTTGTAAATATTTAAATTCAACTTTTTTGAAATTTAAGTAAGTTTAACTTCTTTTACAATGATGTACTGAATGTAAAAAGAAGTGACAAAAACGAAAGAGAGGGGATATTTAGCTGTCAAATGAGGATTGTTACATATGTATTTTATATTCAATTGGGAATTTCTATCAATCTGTAATAACGTATCACTGGCCTCATATCGAGGTTGAAAGTGTTAAGGCTTCAGGGTAGTGATGGGTCCGCTCAGTACTAACTACTACAATGTAGTACTACATTACATTGAAGTGCACACTTCACACCTTTTGAAGTGTAGTGTACACTATAAAGTACACACTTCAAAGTTATTGATTTTGAATTTTGGGATTGAAGAAATTTCTGGAAATTGAAACCCCCCCCCATGGTTTGAAAAATTTTGGGACCGAACAAAGAAATCTCTGGAAACTGAAACAACACCCCCCTCCCCATGGTTTTGAAAATTTTCTAGTAGCACTTCTCAAGAAGCACTTCTTGTAGGACATTTCAATTTTGTAGTACTACAATTAGTTCACTTCATTAGTACTACAATTTTGTAGTACTGCAATAGTGCACTTCATTAATACTACAATTTTGAAGTGCTACATTTAGTTCACTTCATTAGTACTACAATTTCGTTGTACTATAATTAGTTCACTTCATGTGGTTTATACTACAAATGTAGTGTACACTTTGTAGTCATCAAACTGGTGATCGTTGTGTTGTAGTCTTCATTTTGAAATGTAGTTTTCCCCTTCGCTACAGGTTCGAATCTCCGATGTACAATTTTTTTCAAAATCCATTTTCAAAAATCATTAACCTAAAACACAGGTTGCTCAGAACTCGCTTAAATGGCAGTGAATCTCATATTATTTTCTTATTACTGTTACTGTATTACATATTACCATTAGCCACAAGTTTTAGTGACATTGTAAAACTGAGTTTAAATATATTTAACAACAATGTATCCTTCCTATACTCAGGATAACAACATTGTTGTAATTGGTGATTGTTACCCAGTACAAAATAGACAGGACATGCTTGTTATTTACGTGTAAATTTTCTATGAGAAATGTCAAGACGTCTGTCCATATTTCTATCTTCATAGTGGAAATATTGACTTTAAATTAATATCTGGATAATCTGGATGAAGAAATTAGTAGATGGGACAAAATAAAAAAGATTTTTACCAATTTTTAAAATAATATTAGTAATTATTGTACACGAATACACGTCAACATTGACAAAGAAGTCAAGACACGATTGTCATGATAGCGTACACCAATAAGAATGGACCTGTATCATCATTGTTAGTTGAATATTCTAATAAAACAATAAATTTATTTTATTTTTGCTGTGGTACCAAATTTTCATACACATGTTAAATATATTCTACTCATATTATGGCACTACCCAGAAGACATAGACCACTCCTTGTATCATTACGGTGATTTAATCTTTGCAGATGTAATACAAAATGTTTGAAATATTCTCACAAACAAGAATCTACTTTGATTAATTTTCGTTAAAAATTTACTACCTAATTAGTTGCACATCATTCGACTTGAACCGTGTTGATGCGAAAAAGTATTTATATAACTATTTATGATTCATAGTACGAAGACACCTGTATATTATGTTTTAAGTAATACCGTGCTGCTAGCGGCGCGCTACATTATTTCCTATAAATAATTTATCTATTGCTGGTCAATACTGATAAATAGTTTACATTATATATTTAATATCCATGTTTCAAAATGGTTGCCACGAACAGTGTGATTGTGTGAGTGCTAATACAAATAAGCTAGATAGTTATATACATGTCAATCATATAATATTCATAGATATTCGGTGGATGTATGTATATACCTATATATTTTAATACATTCACATACAGCGGATGGTTTGATACTATTCTATGGCGAATGGTTTTGATGTAATTCTAAAAAAGTTCCGAAAGAAAGTACAAAATTGCTGATATGTAAAATTAATAATCTTGAATTGTGTATAGATCTTTTCAATAGAGGTTTAAGTTATTTTAAAGAAGACATTCTTATTGTGAAGTTGCAATTTTTTCAAAACAAAGTTCTGTGAAATTTAAGACCAAATTTTTTAATCAATGCGTGCATCAAGACATGCAGAAAAATAAAATCAACAAAAAAAATATTTTGGCTGCCACCGGGATTCGAACCCAGATCACCTAGCTTTCCGGGCAGGTATGTTACCAATTACACCACATCAGCCTGGTATCTTTCCGCCAATATATATAAGGAGACTTATCTGTAAGTCTCCTTTATTATATTGGCGGAAAGGTACCAGGCTGATGTGGTGTAATTGATAACATACCTGCCTGGAAAGCTTAGTGATCTGGGTTCAAATCCCGGCAGCAGCCAAAATATTTTTTCTTTGATTTAATTTTTCTGCGTGTCTTTCTAATTGATTAATAAATTTGGTTCTTGAGGTTTAAGTTGTTCATTTCTATCTTCTTTGTTCACTCTTCTATACAGATCTACCATTTATGAGGGATGGTTATGCTGAGGGTGTATGTATGTATGTGAAGATATTGCCGCTTAAGAAACAACATTCCTAAACTCATAATTGTGCTGACATGAACATTAAGTCCAGCTTTGTTTTTCTTCTGACAATTCTAGGCTCTGAAAGACAGCCTAATCCATGAAATCAAACATTAGGAGTTCCTGACTAGCAAAACCTTTAAGAAGTAAGCATTCATTTATGTAAAATAATTTGGCACAATCTTTTGATATTAAAAAGCAACTGGCTATGTTCAGTTATGTTCGCCGGGCGATGGGACCGGCCGCGAATCCCATGCGGCAGCCTCACGGCCAATACAAAGTTCAATGCTCGAGTTCTATGAACCAGAACCCAGATCTCATTGGTGTGGGATGTTTTTAAATGAGATTTATTCTCACTTGAACTTTAAATGTGTCACTCTCCACGCCTCCTCAAAAGGAAAACAAAATGTCTTCTCATGCTCACACTATATAAGAAATAACATTCTTGCAAAGCTTAATTGTAAGGTTTATTTTTATTGTGACATTGGATTCTGATGCAATCAACTTTCATCATGCTGCAGTCTAAATAAAAAAAATTGTACCTAATTCAAAATTCAGTGTGTCCAATTTGTATTTAGGCTGAAGGACATTTACATCAAGATAAAAATGACTAAAATTAAGTCACGCCAAATATGTCCGTCGCTGGTCTGAGCAGGGTTAAATTTGATATTATATGACACATCAAAACCATTTGTGACTTTTTTTAAATAAGCCTAAAAATTGCTATTCAATTAATGATTAATTGAATCTTCAGCATTTATATACAAAGCAATGCAACACTACCTGTACTTAATAATATAAAATCAAAATATATACATTTTCACATCCAATGGATATCTATGTTTATAAAAAAAATAGTGTATAAGGTGAATGTAAGGTAAGTCTCCCTGTGATTGTGGATTTATGAATCATGTGTGATGGCACAAAAAACTTCAATGTGTACATATTAAAATATTTAATGTAACAATACCTCCTGTACCAATGTCTATGACAAACTTTCAATAAATTGGTGTCGCCATTGAGGGAAAGTGGCAGAAACAATAAAAAAATCTTTTATTTTCACTGTCATATATATTACAGTTCCTAATTTAAAAGAACGCATATTTGAGTTTGTAGTCTTTACGCCATAGACGTACTATAAATATAGACTAGTCACTGTAAAACAAATCTGAGACATCTAGTTTCTGCTGTCTTCTATTGCGTACTAAATGTGTCAGTCAGGAAGATATAGAAATTATTTTCAGAGCCAGTATAAGAAAGGACAATAAAACATAATTTTTACCAATGAATGCATATGAAGTTAGTAGCGAATTGCGGTATTTATTCTATAATCTTTTCTCTTTCTTTCTTACAGCGCAGCATACCTGTAAAAGAGATACAAATATAAATAGGGTTGTGTATATTTTATGTGTCGCGGGTTAATATTTTATATGTCGCGCGGACATATAAATATATTTTGAACATCCCTAGACCAACTCCCGCAATGTGCGTCTATGTTCACAGTAATTTGTGTTGTCGTTCTGTGTAGCAGATATTTTGGTTAGTAACTAGTCATATTTATAGTACATCTATGGTTTACGCACTACAGAAATGAAACTTACTTGCCTTAGGCCCGGTTGTTTCAGGTTGGATCAAAGTAAGCGTTCGTTTAAAGCATAGATTTTTGCGTTCTCCACCAATCAGACGATCCGTTTTCGTAAATATCTATGCTTTAAACGAACGCTTACTTTAATCCAAATTGAAGCAACCGGCCCTTAGAGTTTGAAAAGGTCATTATTACTCCGACAAAGCAGATGTTAACAAAATATTTCTTTATTCTGACATTTTTTCATAAACAAAAATGAAATTATAGGCCTATGTAAACATTTAGCGGTTCAGTGGCAGAATGCTCGCTTGCCGGGTTCGGTTCATGGTTAACACAGCCGTTTTAATATTATTATATTTTAGTTTGCTAGTACAGCACAAATAAATTAATTGGTTAGCAGCAGTATCAAATTATTTGAGGAGTGCTTGGATCATGTATACTTTGAGATACATAGTCATAGCTTAGAAAATGCATTGCATGTCATTTTTATTTATTGTAAGTTAAGATAAATGTGAAGAAATGGATTTGTTTAAATAAAGAAATATTGTTTTTCAATCTTTGTTAAGGTATTGTTGTGCTTAGTTAAAATAATAACAACCTTTTCATATTCGTAAGCTAAGAAGTTTCGCTTCAACAGTCCATAAGCGCAAGACATTTGTTTTGATTATAGAGTTTTCAACGAATACCCAGTACTTACATAGGGGAGAGGATAAGCAATGAGATTTTAACGGGATGAGTAGAAGAGCAATGCTGGGCCAGGTGTGTGACAATAGAGAGCCATAAAAAGCGAGTTAGAGGAAGCTTCAAGGTTGCGCCCATCGTAGAGAAGACAAGACTCTGTAGATAATGCCACACAACACTTAGAGGCGATGAACATTCTATCAAAAAGGTAATAAAAAGGTGTGATAAGTTTTAAAATAACTTTTATTTTCATTCCGCTCGGACGAAAACAAATAATAATTACATTAATAATACATTACATAACGGAAAAAATCTACAACAGAGAGATTTGTCTAAAATATTCCCATTTGACGTTATATTATTATACCAGTGGCTACACTGCAATAATGACATACATATATACTTCACAGCCGGCCACAGCCGGCAAAAATAATTAAGTAACCAAAAATTGCCATTAAATAATATAAAAATATAAATAAATACAGAATTTACATTTTACTAGTCACATTTCTGGTGAAAACGACTGCGAATGTTTGGGAAAGAGCACTTGTAATAAAGAATCGCGTACACTCGAAGAAATCGTTGAAAGTTGTAAAAATTGACTTAAAATGACTCTTGAAATATTGTGCGATGTTTTATGGCTTGGTAACCACTTAAAAATTTCTACACAACATACTTTATTCATGGGAATTATCGCAATATTCTACAAGTGACGCAATAGACGTACGCGATTATATCCTTCCTCGAGCTATTTCGTACTAATCCCAGGCTAGGTGCGGGCGCACTGGTAATGTTGGCGGACAAGGAGCCCTCTACTTCCATCGGTTGTTCTCATAGTCCCATTTGGAGGACAAGCCGTCTATGGGGTTTATCTCGAGGTCGAGCATCCTCTTGAGTTGAGCCTTTTGGTTCGCTTCGCTGAAGGTGATCGGAACTGGAGGGTACACTGAAAGATAATATCATAATTAACTGGATATGCTCTCTCAGAGGGGCATGAGTTTCTGGAAATATGTATAGTCCACCAATGTAACGTCCCTATTGTTGAAAAAAGAAATTGTAATAGTTTGTTTTTTTGTATAAAGGAAAACATTATTTAACACGATTAATGCATCTTGTAATTGACACTAATTAATCAACAACACGGTTTGAAAAAATACATCACATATGAGGAGTATATAAGCAAAGGCAGCAATATCCAAAAATTAAAAAAAATATTTTGAAGGCAGGCACCGCGGGTTAATTTATAATATATTGAATTTGAGATTTTGTAGGAAATATAGCTCTATCCCTTCCAAAATCATGTTTC
Source organism: Agrypnia vestita (assembly GCA_016648135.1). Taxonomy (NCBI): domain Eukaryota; kingdom Metazoa; phylum Arthropoda; class Insecta; order Trichoptera; family Phryganeidae; genus Agrypnia; species Agrypnia vestita. Next base: position 42,284 of record JADDOH010007438.1, read on the forward strand.
CAAATCACTATTAAAAGCAAAAAGAGTAATATCTAGTCCAACCTCCAAGTGTCACATGACAAAATGGCCGCTATGTCAATTTTAGACTGAAACATCGCAGCAAAGACAGCAATATCCATATTTATAAGTGAAATATTTTTATACATGTATGTATGTACATAAATGGAAAATTGAGGTGGCAATTGTTTTTAAAAACTTATTTCCAATAAGATGTATGTGGGTTTTTAGTTTTCACAGAAATTTCCTATAGTGACAGGTTTTTTGTATTTATCTCAGAAACACCTCAATGGAATATTGCTGCCTTTGCTTTTATAACCCTCAAGCATAGAATATAAATGGTCCCAGTACGTTATAGGCAAGAATGTGAACCTATTGGGTGATCTTTTTACGGGCGATGTGTGTAAAACAGAGTTGCGAGTGAAACAACGAAGGAAAAACAGAAATCAAATTGCCTGGCATTTTCAATAAAGGTACACGCAATGTGATTTCTTGAAATCAGTATTACGACAGCGATGATATAATACGACAGGCTAGTTGGGGGTGGAGTACTCACCGAACAACTTAAGTCCCATGAAGGCCCACAGGGAGAGGGAGAGCAGGCCGATGGCCCAGCCCAGCACGCCCTTCCACTCGCCGGTGGGGGCCTCGAACTCGGCGAAGGTCTGGCAGAAGGAGGCGCGGTACAGCGTTTTCTTCTCCTCCAGCGACAGGTTTTGCCAGGGTCCCTTTTCCTTTTCACGCAGCACCTGGCGACAGCAAATATCAAATATATCTGCGACAATTTTGAGGCTGACATTTTTGGAACCGAACATGCTGCCGTAACAAAGAAATGTTGACATTCAACACACAATGATTTGAATCACCATCCTGGGTATGTTTTTGAGTATTTTGATAGCTGTTCTGTTAAAAAAAATACTATTATTATTACTGAAATTAGACTAGAAAGAGTATATGAAATAACCTACCCGGGAGGCAGATTAAATGGAAACTGGGACCTAATCTAATGTTTCTTTGTCTATATCTTACTTATTTAATCTAATGTCTTACACTAACGATTTCATTAATAATAGATATATATATATATATATATATACATATACGACAATGCCCCCACTTTCAAACACGAGAATAAATTCTCATTTAAAAGTGGGTAAGTGTGTAATATAAATGTGTGTTAATTATATTATATTGAATACACTCTTAAGTTTGTACATTGACCAAATAAATTTAATAAAAAATAAATAAATAAATAAAAAAATAAAATAAAAAGTTTACGCGATCCATCCCAAACTGAAAAATTGGGCGAGATTACCGGGATTATCGGCATTGATCAGCATTTTTTATGTTTTGTATTTTTAATTGTATATGTCTATAGAGTTTTTAGTAAGTACTTAAAACTTATGTTCATGTCACATTCAAATAATGAAAATAGCTTTGAATAATATAGTAGTTAGTAATTTTTACTCTACTCCATTGACTGATTGATGCTTGGAAAAACGCCTACAAAAACTTTAATACAATGATTAATAATGAACATTTTATTAAAATTGCTGAATAAAAATGCAAACATTGTCGTTAATTGCTTTTCAGCTCTATAAACAAGCAAAAAAACACAAAAGTATTCGGGATCCCGATCCGTAGGGAATTGGAAATTCTAATCTCAAGGGATCCCGAAAGGGCAATCCCGACTAGGGATTGCATCCCCTGATTGTCATATAGATCGAGCCAGAGCTGCATTTTTCCGAATGAGAGATTAACAAAATAAATAAATTTGCAAATGAGAAATGCAAATGATACAATGCTATGTGTTTCCTGTAATTTTATATGGAATGGAATCATGGACCTCACTGAAACAGAGCTGAAGTGACTTAAAGCATTTGAGATGTGGATCTATAGACGGTTTCTAAAAATAAGATAGACTGATCGATAAAAATAAAATAAATGTAACGTTCCAAATGCAAAAGGAAAAAGAAATCCTTAACCGGTCGGATGCCGCGCAATTTCACGCACGATTGCTGTTTTTTTAGACACTTTTATGTGATTCATGTAAAAAAGTAACCCATAAAAACAAAGTTTTTATTATACTCCTTTTCTCATTTACTAGTGGAAACTGGTTTGGCCCTTAACCTACGCGTTCGGCGATGCTACGAAAGGGAGTAATAAAAAATTTACAAAATTATATATACTATAATCAGGTTTCGCGTCTACCAGACGCGTTGAAATATTTTCATACAACTTAATAATTTGTATGAAAAAACCATTCAAAATTTGAAAATCCAAAAATTTATAATTTTTTTAACAAAAATTTGACAGATCTTCTTGATAGTCGCCACGAGTCTGCTTGCAAAGTTTCAGCTCGATTGGATCGCGGGAAAAGGGTTAAAAATCGATCCAAGTTTTTTCTTCAGATAAGCAGACAAGACGACAAGTAGACAAGCAGACGCTACGAGTTAAAAGAAAGGGAGTAAAAATCAACAATAATCACTAAGATGTTGCAGTTTTTGGTTTCTCAATATACAGACATCGATAATTACTTATATTTCAATAATTACTTGTACAAAAAGTAATGACTTATTCATTGATTATGAAAATAAGTAACGAAATTTACTGTCAGAAATGTACGCACATGTTTATCAAATAAAATCATGGAAGCAATAAAACTAATCGTATTTCAATATTTTCGTTCTAAATATATCAAAGAATATAAAAATACTTAATTTTAACACTTTTTTATTTAAAAAAAATAACACTATTTTTAACAGATAAATTAAACAATTAACATTTGGAATGATTTTTTGTCCGGTTTGCGCGGCAAATGAGGTTACTTGACAAATAGAACTCGTTCATTCATTCAAAAACTTGAGATATAACCAATGATAAGCTTTAAAAACCCACAAACGCAGGTAAAATAGGCCGAATTCGCATACGTGTCTAGGGAGCGCAGATCTGCGCTCTGGTACCCGACCGGTTAAAACAATTGAAACCCGGAAATTACAATATTTTGGTCATATCATGAGACATCCAGAGAAGTATCGAATCATGCATCTCACTATTCAAGGCAAAATCACGAGCAGAAGAGGTCCTGGAAGATTAAGGATATCTTGGCTAAAAGACAATGGTTCGGGAAATCCACAGTTCAGCCGTTTGGAGCTGCTGCTAGCAAGATTATGATCGCTGACACGATTGTTAATATCCGATAACCGGAAGGGCACTAGAAGTGCTTGCATTTGCGTTCTTTCTCCACAGTGTACTGGCGTGTGACCAACCTTGATGTCTGGGGTGTCCTCTCGGAACCTGATGGCGGGCATGGGGAAGTCGGACCTGTCAGCATAGTTGGCACCTCCGTTGATTCCGTAGCCCACAACCTCGCGGTTGCCGATGCGGGAGCGCCCGTGGAGGGCGGCGGCCCCCATGGGGGTCCTCAGCGAGGCTAGCAGCCGATTGGCGAGGATTTTGGACATATTTTCTGAAAACAAAATTCAACAATAGAAGAAACAATTTTAACAATTACAAATAATGAACAAAAAATACATATTGCGTAGTTCATATTTTTATAAACATGCAGACAGATCCGACCCACCAAAGCGGAGGATGGGTTGACGAGTAAATTTATATGTTTTCGAATCCCGAGATTGGATCACTAAATAAAAATTATAATCAGAAGGATTAATCGTTTCATATTCAGAGAATGATGTTGAATTCATTACTGTCATTAACAAAAATAAACTTTGTATTAGTATTTAAAAAAAATTTATAATGTAGATTATTTTTTGGGGTGTCTGGCCGACGTTCTGATCCCATTGCAGGGTCCATCATCAAAACATCAGCCCTGATGTGACACAAACATGGACCCTGCAATGGGATCCGAAACTCGAAAAACAGAAGACACAAACCAGAATATTTTTTGGAGGTTTTCCGAGTAATATATTTTACAAAGCATCTAAAAAAATGCTTTCAAAAAGTGTATGTAACATTTTATAGATTATGCGTTGAATAAAATTAATAAATATATTAAATTAAAACAAAAGAACACCATCTGAACCTGAAATAAAATTATGATAACACACTTATGAATATTATCAAGTTTCAATCCACTTCTCCGATCCTAGAGCTGTTTCCGTAAAATACCCCCCTCCCCCCTGCAGCTCCCTGCCCTACCCGAACAGATTAATAAATTTTGTATTTAAGTTAGTTATTATCTGTACCTGATGATGAGAGAGCGTGCTCTATAGTAGTAATACATAATTCATATTGTCTGTGCAGTACAAAGCTTAAATAAAAATTTTATTTTAAATTAGCACCAATAAGTACTTGCCAAATCATTAAATGATATTGAAATTAGGATGTTTAAGCGCCCAAAAAAATCTAGAGTGATCTGTTTACGAGGTAGGGTGGGGCGAAAAAGAAAAAAATTCAATTCAATTCTATGCAGGGATATTTTTATCCTAACACACATGTGTCGAGTAATGCGAGGCATATTCTATCATTTCCTGTAAAAAAAATGATAGAATTGAATTTTAAAAAGAACACATATCGCCTTTGGTAATATTATGTTACCGTGTTCTGAACAGTTGCATTACTTCAGGCAATACTAATATCAAACTGTATATGAACACGCAAATTAATTGATTTTTAAATAAACTCATAATATTTATGAACATAAGAAACCAAATAAATAAATACATTACTCACAAATTCAGTACGAAATTATGAATGAATTAAAATTAAATATAGCAAATGAGCATCACATTAAATTTAACCTTCAACACAAGAAAACAGGTTAACGAGTGGTTCTATGGAAACAGCTGATTCTCGAAGCAGCAATGGAAATAGTATATAAATCAAAGTGAATCCTATTTAAGGAATGAATTAATGATAGATCTGTGATAACAAGCGATGGTAACAAATGTGACAGCTTAGATGCGAGTTAAGAATTAATCAGAGGAACACAGAGATCGCCGCTGTTGCGGCGATTATGTAACGAAGGAATTGTAAACTGACGTTTGGAAACTTTTTACAAATGTGTTAATTACATCTGTACGAACGAGTAAACAAAGGACTAACGATCATTTCAATTGGGATTTGAACTTGATTGGGATCGATATTCAACGTATTATCGACCATATACTCGACATAACCTAGCGAAAAGTTATCTAACATGGTCTGCAACGTCAAAACTGTGCGGCGTTTAAACGGATTGAAAGTTTTAACATTAAATAAAAAAACAAGGATTTGATAAGAATCATATTCCATAACAACTTTAAATATTTACCAACGGGTTATTTAGTAAAATAATTTTTATCAAGACACTCACCTTCGAATTCCGAAAATCAGTAAAGATAAAGGTGGTCGAAGATGGCTGACAATTCTTTTCCAAGGCTGTTTTGCTGGAAAATTTGCTTGCGATTAATAATCTATGGATACTTTGCCACTATGGTACTTATGTTTTTTTTTATAAAGGTTACCACCCACAATACATAGATCGAAGACGGAATGTCAGTTGGTTTATTAAATATTTTTGCAGGTTTTTAAGTTTCATTCCGTGAGTCGATTCTATTTTTCGCTTGTTATATTAAATCCTACTATTTTTAAGAGGATTATGCGCAGATTATTTTTTTTATAAAACATAATATCGGTATTTCTCTACTAATTGGAAACTCACCCATACAACCATTGACGATTATAATATGGACACGTCGTTCCATACTAGCCGACTTTCATATGTAGTAAATATTGCATAAATACTCATTCTTACAATAGTGTACGATACTCTGTTACTTTTTCCCGGGACTTTTTTTCGGCGTAGCGTGGCGTCCGATCACAAAGAAGGTCCGTTCGATAACGAATGCAAGGCAATTACCCTACTTTTGAGTTGCCAAGATTTCACGCTTGTAACATAATATGTTAATATGTTATGAAATCTTGGCAACTCAAAAGTATTATCTGCAGTTTATTATATCATTGCATACAATACTGTCCTATGCACATATTTCCTATAAACTAAAAAAAAATTATCTATGTACAGTGGAAGGAAGTAATAACTTTAACATATTAGGTAGGTATATATTAAGCTGACACATTTTCTCTCTATTTGGCGAGTTACCTTATAGGGTTTTTGGGTATATGTTGTGCCCCATTTCAGAACGGAAGTGTTAAGAATTCAATTGGTTAAATAAGTTATATAAGGTTAGCCTGTTCCTAAAAGATGTGATGCTTTTTTTTTTTAATATTATATAACTATAGGTATGTGATAAATTCCTCAAAGTTATAACAAAATCTGAATTCTTATTGTTGATAGTTTTATAGAAACAATTGTGTATTATTTTTATAAAGAAAAACTGATGAAATAACTTTTATCGATGCTTTGTTCATTTAAAAACTTATTAATTTTTCTATGTAGATATTTTATATTTACAAATTACAAGTGTCTTTACAAATCTAGTTTTTAAAACATTTGTTTCGATTTTTTACATTCACATTTACAACGGGATCCGAAATGTCGGCCAGAAAGGTCATAAAGACACAGCATAATACTCCAGATGATCTTAATTGTTTACTCATATTAATATTCTTATCTTCTTTTAGATTCCAATTTTATTCATATTAACTATATTAACTCTTAATTTCTCCAGACTTTATTTTTCTTATATTTTTTTTTAAATAGAGATGTCAAATAAATATTCTTAGTAGGTACTTTCAAATAAAGCTGAGTGTCTGTGCTATGAAAATAGGATTAACTTGCTAGTGTCATGGAATGGGGCTCAAATTATACTTACTATACCAGATCAGTAGGTGAGTGTCCTGACCGCTACCTTTTAGTAAAAAATAAATAAAGTGTATGTATTTAGAAATGTTCTAAGGTTTTTATTATATAATTTTTTCGATGTGAATTTGTAATTTTACATAATAACTTTTGTCAATTCTGACACTGACATTTTTACATATGTTATTAAAATAGTACTTTCGTTCCATGAAATAAAATAATATGCTAAATTGTAAGGTTTTTTAATTCTGTGTATGCCTTCTCTGCCGTGGTACACTGGATGGGGGCTTGTAAAAATCAAACCCCGCGTCCTTAGACTATGCGTTTATTACTCAGTACAGCGGTAGGAACACCTGTTCTATCTCGAGGGCCCAAATCGTCTGCGTGCTTGGCCTGCCAGCGGCCTCTACCCATTGCACATCTCCACTCTGTCTCTCGCGCTGCGCGTGCATCCTCGATCGTGTGTCGGCGACGCAACGAACCCATCTTACATAAATATTATCGGACGCCATGCACCCATTCCCATTTCAGGCAGTATGGTCACCGTTCTTGTTGGAAGCGATTTCGGTATGCACCCTGCATAGAAATGACACCCTGTTTGAATGCTGACTGTACACTGAATGAATAAGAGAAGGGCGGGCAGTCCAGTGGCGTGCAGCGCATACAAGCAAAAAAGCTGTGCATTAGTAAAGATTCTGAGAAACAAATATTAATTAAATAATCCTCATCTTAAGAAAAAGTTGATTTAAAATTCTAGCCGTAATTCGTCCTACGGCTAGAAGTTTTATTTCTGACGTTTCCATTTTACGTGACGTATCGATTTAAAATTCTAGCCGTAATTCGTCCTACGGCTAGAAGTTTTATTTCTGACGTTTCCATTTAACGTGACGTATCGATTTAAAATTCCAGCCGTAAGCCTACGGCTAGAAGTTTTATTTCCGTTTTTTCTGTGCTTAACTTCATGTCAATTCTTCATTTATTTCGCCAACATATTTGTTCCACAGATATAGTCAAGTCGAGAAAAAAACCGTGTATTTTTAATCCTGCGAGTTTTGTGCAATAGCGTCCTTCTTCCAAAGGTCCTATGCCAGGCGCACGTCATGCAGAAATGTTATTTTTTACAAATTCCACCCAAAACTTTCGGTGTAAATTTTATGTCTTTTCTATGGAAAATGTAAATACGAATACGACAAATACCATTTGTTATCTGTCATATCATAATGATATCAAAATTTTTTATTTATTTATTTTTGTGAAAAGAAACGTATATCTGAAATAAGTATTGTTCCCGATTTAATCATATATAAATCGTCTTCGAAATATATTGAAATTTTTCGCCGTATTAGCTATACCTATATGAAATATTTATTTATTTAGGAAATATTTTTTACAATACTTCTTTTATAGTGCAGTTATTTTTGTGGATTGAAGCTCCTCAAAATAGTTCATTATATATAGTTAAATTTTTTTATGAAATGTATATGCCCTTATAGGTATATGCGTATATATATATTTTTAATATAGGTATATAGTCGGTCACAGCATAACCTAAGTTTATTCACACTGCACGCCACTGGTGGGCACCAATACATTTACGTTATACACGTAGTATACCACTACGCGTCAATGTACTCCAAATGCATGACTACCTATTGCATGGATACTAATTTCAAGCAAGCCGAATATACTTGACTAGAGATGGTGTGATTCTCTAGTATCTAAAACGTTCCATACCTAAGAACAGAACTGTAAATAATGAAATAAGAAGACCATGATGCATTTTTTTGTATAACTTTTATTACTTTGAAACTCGTATATCTAAAGTCTGTCAAATTTTTACAACTGCTATTTTTAATAAAATTTTAATGTGAAACATGCAAAATGGTGTGAATGTGTTTGGCGATAATATATATTCTTATAAAATCTTTTGTTAAATTGGAAATTTTATGTGAAATTGTTATAAAAAGTGAAAATATGCTGTGTAATAGCACTATTATTTTACATTATTTCGATACTCATTGAAACTGTTGTTATATTGTCCCTAAATGTGACATTTATTAAAGAATAGTTAAAATATATTTTTTTATAACCTGAGATAATTGAAATCTTTAATATTGATTCATTTTCAATTAATATGCATATTATATTACATACCACAAAACTTTTCAAGAACACACTTTTTTAAACCAGCTGACATGAATTTCAAGCAAACTTTATGGTTTCAAAACCTAATGAAATAAGAAAATAATTTGAAATATACAATGTATATATATCTAAATGCGAATTAAATATTTTTTCGTAAATGTACTTGGAATAAAGTAAAAACTGGCAATAAGTATGTTGCATAATGAAATGGTCGTTTTAGATGCTGTTTAAATTATACACAAAACATAATATGTATAAATAAAACATTAAAAGAACAAATAAAATATAAGATAAACAAGAAAACAACATATCTAATTCTACAGATAAATTAATTTTTGATATATCTAATAAAATAGTTGAAAACGATTAGTGCCAGGCAGATAATTATACATTTTAGTGGTCCATCCAAAGGTGGATTGTACACGACGGTACTTACAAAAGCACATCACCATTCCAACCAATTAAAATGATTTGGATCAGAAATGCTGAATCATTAACTGAGAGTTCCATGAAAATGTTGTATTCTATTCCTATTCATTCTTTGACCTGCACTTGTGAAAGTTTTCTGTTTCTACCGCTTATAGTGACCAACTTTTTGCCTTGCGGCATCAGCATCAGACAAAAATAGATTATTATGGAATAATATTTTGATATAGAGTTTTCTATTACATTAGGAATACGGGCTGACAATTTTAAATGAAAGGAACCAAGGAATTTAGCCAAGATGTTTCAATTCTCATGTAAGTGTTTAAAACTAGGGACAACAATATTCTTTATTGAAAATTTTCTATTAATATGAATTATTCTATGTTATATAGTGTCAAGTAATGTGCAAGAAATAATTAAAAGTATTTATATGATTGAAGTATGCAATGTGATGTTTTTATCTGCTAAATTCATTATATTTTGATTTAGAATAGGAATGTTAAATATGAACACCCAGCTTTATGTATAAGTACATAAATGACATTCTGTATTAAGTTGCATATTATGACAAGTTTATTGGTTTGCATAAAGTGTCAACTACCCGTTCCAAAGATTTCAAATACAAAGATCTGCGTACATATTGTGAATATGTTGATGGGCTACATAAATTGCTTCACAGCTCTAGCAAGTTCCTTGAAAACTAAAGCTAATTGTCATAGCGCCCCACCACAACCTCCCTGGAGGGACCTGCTAAAACGTACCGAGGCAAATTTAAAAATAGCTGGGCACGGTGAAGATGGCCACAGCTCTCATTATCAATGTCTGGAGAAAGCGTTTTACAGTGCCAGACCCCAAAACCTGTAATGTCATTTACATGCAGTCTTTGGTCAGAAGTAATAAATATTGACAAAAGATGAGGTTGAAAATAATAAAAAATAGTTTATATCATTACTTTAATCACAGAGACATTGTTTGGAGAGTCAGTTAACTTTTTTATAATAAGGTTTTATCTTAGACTAGGGCCTTTTTTAAATTTTCGTAAATTATTTAATAAATTTTTTGCCGCACACCTGAACTATGTTTAATATACGTACATGTTTAAATAGGTAGGAAGGCATTCAATATTCAAAGCTTGGTTGCGAAAAAACATATACATATTACACATAATTTTGAATGCAATAGTTTTTCAATATATGTATCTGTCAAAAACTTTTATAAATCAATGAATTTAAATTTTAATGAAACGATTTTAGGTACACAACTGTGCTGGCATTTAAAAACATATACATACATGTAAATATAGGAAAATCTTATATGACTGACCGTATATACACAAAAAAGGTTTGGAAATCATTGAACATCTTAAAAATTGGTACTCTTCTAATAGTTTATAAAACTTCAACAAACATTTTTAAAAAGCTATGGCCCGTTATTCCAATAAATCAAACTACATATTGAAATCTTACATAAAGTATTATACATTACAGCTTCAAGGAAATTGACAATGCTACAAAGTAATATCTAAGATGTTCACGCGCCATCTAAGACTAAGAATTTTTTTGGATTATTTTGAATCATCTGCTGAGTAACATCGTAAATTTTTTAAGGATTTCAAGTCACATAACCTTACTAAGTTAAGGTCCACAGCGATTTGATCATGGAGGGGGTTTTGTTTACTCAAAATATTAACAAAGATCAACGATTATTTGTTATTATGTATTTTGAAAGTTAACTCAATGATTACAGTAAAGCTTACGAGAAAATTTGTTCAGTAGTCATATAGATCAAAAAATAATTTCTTTTAAAGTAACTAACACTGAAAAAATTATCCAAAATATAATTTCCCTCTCTCACAAAAAATTCATTTGAAAATATATCTTTACAAATCTCTTAAAATTTAAATCTCTACGACTGATTTTGATGAGTTCAGCAAAAATCTCTCGTAATATTGTTGAACACATAAAAATTTATTTACATTGAATATAATATATGTTTAATGGGAGAATTGCAAATCAGTGATTGCAAAAAAAAATTTTTGAATTGACGTGATAAAATATTATAAATATTTAGTTATCCTCATCGAGGAAAAATGTAAAAAGATATCTACCAGCAGTACAGGGAGATTAAAAAGATCACACATTGATAAAGACACCTCCCTATGTAAATGTGAAAATGCTACTCATTTTTCTGTTGTTTCTCATCAATAATTAAGAGCACTTTTATTAAAATAAATGAGTAAGAAGTTTAATTCAAAACAAAATAATTTAATTTTCAATGGCTTCGCTGGCAAACTTTGATTAAAATACTGTATGAATTAGGCGCTCTACTTGATCGACGACCATAGTCGGCGTATCAACAGTTGATACCGCAGCGTTCAAAGGGTTAAAAAAGTTATACATCATTGACTGTCAAAGATACGAACGCCAGTTTAGCTTTACCAGAGCAGCTTCGAATGACATGAAAATTGTGCATGGCACTCACAGATTTGTCGCAATTACAATGAAATGCTTTCTATCTACTGCTTGGACTCTGCTACTATTATTTTATGGCTCCTAAGATAAGGGCCTAGAATACATACACAGTAAATACTAGGCACAAACCTTATTTTAAATAAAAAGAATACAAGAAATAAAAGAGTCATGGTTTTATTTATTATATACATCTGTGCAATTTATAGAATGTTAAGATGTTATTGTCATTTCTTCAAACTATCTCATTCCTGTACTCTGGTAGATTGTCTGTTATCACGAGAAATATATTTGTGGGTAGGGTGAGAGATTAAAAACAGATTGCATTTGTTGCCATTCTCTCCCAATCAGAGAACAGCTGCAGTGAAAAACAAGAGGCAAATGCCTTAATGTGTGGTACATCAGGTACTGTACAAATACAAATCAATTTCTAAAAACTTTTTCATTTTCAATAGAGCATAGAGTGATGTCATTAGGAAGACAAATCTTATAATTTGAATACCAAATTGAAATAACCTGATTGCTAATAAAATGTCTAATACAGAATTCACACATGTTCAATTCCATTATCCTTTTTATAGACCAATTGAATCAATGATTGGCTGAGATCATCCAATCAGGTTGTCGAATTGTGTTCAAAATTTATTCCAACCATAGATCTATTTTGAGGAGTGTTCAAACAGTTAAGGCCGTTAGTTGCCCAAACGATCTATAGCTGATGTTTATTATAAACTGAACCAATTTGCAAAGGAGGTAATCTAAAGGAACATGGAATAGAACATAATATGTTTATCTTTACATTAATCAGATTATATGGCGTCCATCAGATGAATAAACTTATTTCAAAATATATACACTATATTTATTGGTGTATGTATTAGAATGTAAATATAATTTTGCTGCTTGAAAATGGGTGCAGATCGATTTGAAAAATCCTATACAACTGTAGATATTTAATTGATTTATGCACTACATATTAATATTTTCACAATAATTTAATCTTATTAATTACTAAATTGTGTATTCAGATGTAAGAGTTAATGTCATAATACACATGTTTACAATCCAAGTAGATTACATACCACCTTTAGAATTTTTGCTTTGATAAAAATATTAATCTTTACATTTTAAATGCATAATTTTTAATTAAATAACCATACTAGTGAATCAAATACAAAATTGGGGATGTTCCATGCTCAATCACTTTTTTTCATTTCAAGAATTATATTATATCAATTGAAATGAGATCATTGTCGCAAACATAGGTATTGTTGACGCAAGACTGTTACGAGTTTGTTAAAAATTCGACATAGCGCTTCTATTGCCACTCAAAATTATGCTTAATTTTTAAAGCACTTTTTTATCACATTGTATTATTAATTTCTTCTGTGATCTCATTTCAATTATTATACCTTAACCTTATTTTGTAAAATTTAAAAGCTGTAGTGACATTCAAGAATCGATAGGTCTCTTTCTGGAGGTGCATTCAGTCAGTGTCACCATCATCGCTCTATTATAAGGCTAGAATGTCATCAGGTTATAGATTTGACAAGATTGACAGGCAACTTCATCATTGAGCGATGGACCTGAACGCGCCACTTGAGAAGCAGAGGTGTGTGGTAATACTGACAGTGGTGGATTTACAAATATGCATAAGGGCCCCCGAATATTGATACAAGGGATGATACATTTAATATGCACATTCTAACTTGTCGAAGAGACATAGCTGACACAGTGATGTTATTCAAAATAACACACAATCTAGTTGATAGTCCGGAACTTCTTCAACGAATATCTTTCCACATCCCAACTCGCAATAACAGACATTCACCTACTTTTCATCTCTCCTTTTGTAAGACCAACTCAAAACAAAACTGCTTTATGTACAGATCCACAAATTCATTTAACACAAACTATCACCACATTGATATTTTCAACTCAACGATAAGAAACATAGAACAAATATCTACATAACCGCACCGCACCCAAACTAATTCGTACAATTTATCTTCCCTTCTACTCCCGTCCCACATTCCCCTCCACCCTCTCCACTCGCTCTTAAAATAATTTAAAAAATTTTTTTTACTATGTCACACTTGAGGTTGTCACAGTTGAGGATAGAAGTTACTCAGTGTTTAGTCAAGGCATTTGTTCTGCGGACTGTCCACAATACGTGGACTGTGTGTTGCCGGCACCACATTTCATCACATCACATTCAGAGCATCTATCCTTCAGCACTCCCGTTTTCTCAGAGTCCACGTTTCAGCACCACAGGACAAAGATAGGGAAGACGAGAGTTCTGAGCTACTTCATTTTTGTTTTCCAGGTCGTACCTTGGTCTTGCCAAATATTTTTGAGGTTATTCAGAAATGTTATAATTTGTAGACTAACCTAAAGCACTGTCTCTATTTTGTTTTGCCGTTTGTGGTTCATATTTTGTTGGGTCATAATTATTTTGGGGGCCCTTTGCCTTAAAATACCATAAATCTGTGCCCTCTTACTTAAAAGGTATGTACAAACAAAATATTTAGAGCTTGTCATTCTTCTTACCACTGACAAATGCAAAAATTGCATGTACTTATGAGTAGAGTGAACTCTTTTTCTTGATGATAATTCTAATTCTATTATATAAATTGATAATGATTTTTTAAAATTTGTCAACTTCTAAAATATTCATGCAAATTCAAAATGAAGTAAAATTTTATGTCTTTTAATTCTAAGCATCTTTTTAAATGTCTATGTAAAATAACTACTATAAAAGTTGATAGAGAATACATTATTGCTGATTTATAACAAGACACATGAAGGTTTTTCATTTCACCGTTGGTCTAAAGATATCAAATCCACCATTTTTAACACTACGTTAAAAAATAAAGATAAAATATGAATACAACTGGAAACGGGCATTAATGTAATAGCATATGAGTTGTTTATAATGTAACTTTGATGTTAAGACATCATCTCTGATTTTCACAACTATTTATTATTTTGTGATCATATTTCACTTGATATTAAAGCCTGGATGATAAAGTACCCGCAACAATGAGCTCTATGAGATAAGCATCACTAAGTTTATTAAAATAGGAAGAATTTGCTGGTTGGGCCATGAAGAGAGTATGGCGGAACCGCAATCAGGAGCAGATGTTTGAGAAGGCCTAGGCTAAGGTGGAGTGACATTGTCTTCGAAGATATAACAGAATCGGCGTGTAATTGAGATTAATTGATAAGGTCAACACCCACCAGGGTTTGTAGTGCCAATTCTGATGATAATAATACTGATAATGAACACTGCAAGGGATTCCGAAAAAGTATTCAGATATTGTTCAACAAAGATCATGTTATTCATCCCATGTTCATTATTATTTTATATAGAAATGCATACACTGAAGACAAGTCACATTGATATTCTTATTATTTTCAAACAAAGTTAAGCACTATAAAAATAGTACTAGGTTGGTGGTCTTGTGGGACAAAGCTTGACTTCCTGATCACATGTGATCATTTTTCAAGTATCTTATCACTTGATGAAACAAGCAAGTTACAGCATGTTATCGTACAAGATTGGGGAGTTTCTATGAAATGCGTCAAACATATGAAATTTGCATGGTTTGCAGATTAAAAGCCCATAACTATTTCAACATAACCCCGCCCATCTCTTTTATAAGCCGAACTTGATAATTTCTCTGATACACAGAAGTACCTTTAATTGATGAATGTATTTGGAAACTGTTTATCACGAAACCATGGGGACCAAATGTTTTTGACCAAATTTTTTCTTGCCAAAAGAAATGGCAGAATAAGTGACAATGGAACTGACAGATAATCTGGATAAGGCCAAAATGGTAAGGGTGGTGTGAAGCAATGGCATCCACATGTTTTAATATCAGATGTCAGTCTAGTCGATAGACATTTTGACACAATAATAAACAATTAAGGGACTAAGGTATGTAGCTTCAGGTATATTTTGTTCTTTTAAAATGCCACATCTTTTTTCATTGAGCATATTTTATTTCATGTCAGAAGAAGATAAATGTATGAAATCACACAGCTTTTTCTATGGATCACATATTTTTCATGTTAAACATTGTTCGCTATTTTTGCCAATTTCTGTCAATATCTATGGAAACAATAATAGGTACTGAACATCTTTGTTACTTATAATACTGTATGAATGGAACCAAAGTCACAAATGTAGGAAATGGCACTTTTAAGATATAAGGAGTATAAACATTATTGACTTTTGTCTTACTAGATAGCTTGCTACTTGTTAGTCTAGCTAGCTTGCTAGACTAGCTAGCTTGTTAGACTAGCTAGATTGCTAGACTATCTAGCTTGCTAGAATACCTAGGTAGGTAGACTAGCTTCAATTGAAATTAAGACAGCGCATGATTGTCTTTTAGTCAACATTTTAAGACTTACGAGAAATTACACAAGCCCTAGCGGATAGGCAGAGTTAAGAATAAAATTAAAAAAATTTTCTTGAAAAATCGTCAGGTTTAATATCAAGGAAGTAGTGAGTAATGTAAGAGCTGTAAATATGTACAATTGAAGTTTTTAGAACGCAATATATATATGGTGATGCTTCAACACCGGAGTACTAAAGCTGACATGGGTGTGAAGACTCTACAGACACCAATTAATTAGTGGAATTGTTACGCAAGATATTGCTTACCTTTAATTGTGTGGTAAGGCGTTACTATAATGACTAATTTCATATTTTAATTATTGAAACTAGCTTACACGGAAATGTGAAATGAATATTTTAAGTATTGATAACTTTTGGACCCTTAGAATTAATAATTTACACGTCGCTAATATTTATAAACGCACTTTGCGTCCAACTCAGTAGTACATACATATTTCATTTCAAATCAGTAATATTTCTACTTTGGTTAAAATGGTTCAAATATAACAGGACAACTTGTGCTTTGTTACTATCACCAAATTTTATTCTGTGTGGGCACAGTTACGCATTATAACACTAGAGCGCAGCTAATGTCTCCTCACTATTAACCTAGATTTAACACTTATTATGAAGTTTCAAACTATTTTATCAATAAAAAATATTAATTGATTTCAAAAACCTCGATGGATTGAGAAAATATAATAAGTTAATACCGACAACTTAAAGCAGGTATATAAAACTATAATACCCTTTTCAAAAATAATAATACTTTCACAATTTATTTAGAGTAGTCTTATAAATACTTAGGGGAAATTATTTACAAATCCCTTAAATCTCAAAAGTATTTACAGAAAAATACACAACTATATTCTAAATATATTTTAATTTTGCTAATCAGGATTCTAAAGGATTGTCCAACAAAAAAAAACAAAGATTTTTTAAAATCTAGTGTAATGGAAGATTAGATTTTTCTTTAGTATAATTTTCACAACAGATACCTCGTACAATTTCTTTAAATTCATAATTAAACAGCTTAGATATTTTGTGCTAACATATGCACCTGCTTTTAAATATCATTTATTGAGAGATAAAATGATTAAATTAAAAATAAAACATCTCACAAGGCAATGCTTTGATTGTAAGGGTGATTGTGGAACAGTCATGTCTGCGTAATGAAAATTTTGTATGACATATGTACAATGTTTCTCTACATTCGTTTTGATCACGCTTTTCTTACTTTAAATTTATACAGAAAAAACAAAACAGAACACAACCTGAGCAATCTAACCATTTGTGAAAAACTCGTTAGGATAAATTACATACTTTTCTGTAGCACAAATGTCTTTCCTTTTAAGCCATTTAATTAGGATTTTAGGTAGGTAGGTGCTACCTATATAAATGTTTTCTTAAGCATGCGTCCCGTGTTTAATGAATAGTTGTGTGTATTACGCTTATTCGGGTTATTTTTTACACAAGCAAGTCCGTAATGTTTGAACACACTTAAAATAAAATGTAAACACTGATGCACAACACCGATTTTTGGAACAACATTTTTGGCACTTTGGTATATCATATAATCCAACATACATATTTATATTTATTGTTGTGTTTCTTTACCTTTTACAATCTCACTGAAGGTAAATACTAAATCTGTATTGGCACAGAAGTGTTAAAAAAATAGGAAATGATGAGTTAGTTTAAAGTTATTTCTTACAAAACAAAATATATTACAAATATGTATCATGTTTGTACCCGCAATCTCTCTTCGCTATACAACATCCCTTATTTCTTTTTCATAAATAAATTTTTTACTGATCTCTGTAAAAAGTGTTTAAAGTTTTCTTTTAAACATATATAATGTATGTACTATGTAGGTATATTCAAAACGACAGAATTGATAATTTTTTTATTAAGACATCTTGACCTCTGAGCGAGCATTCAAAATTATACCATAAAGCAGCAGTTGAATGATTTACAACAATCGTCATATTAATTTGTCTGGAAGATAATTATTTTGGTAAAATTTCAGATAAAGTAAAAATAAATATATATTTTATATATAGAAACCCATGTAAATTGTTCCACATGACTAATAAGCACATATCTTTCAGGTGTCATTTTTACTTTACTTATGTTGCTATGAAAATTAAAATATATGGCAATAAAAAAAATATATATAAATCACTGAATGGTTTACGAGTTGGAAATTACAGCAGTAGCTGTCATTTAAATAGTAAATGTACAAACAATACAAAATATACATGACCTTTATTTGAAAAAAATGAAATAAGAGATGTTTTATAGAATTTTATCCATTTTGCCGACATTCTTATGGTAAACTAAAATACTGATTAACTGGTAGACTATTAACTGAGCATCATCGAGGATGGATACTGGTTTACTCCGAGCCTCCTCCGTTGCGGAGTCCAGCTTTGGACTCCGGAGGTACCTGCTTTCTAAAACAGTCTTCTAAGAAAGCTGCCATGGAGCGGTAAAGGTGTTTCTTGACTCCAGATAGGCTGTGCCCTTCATCGGGATACACCTGAAGATGAAATAATAATATAACCGATTAGCAGTTCTTAAATTTTTCAACATTTCAATTATAAATGCCAACAGATAATTTAAAAGGATCAATGTGTTGCTTTTCAACATGATAAGCATTAAAAATTTAAATACGAGTGCGCCAAAACTCAGATAGATTCAAAATGTAAATAGAAGAGAAAATTTCAAAATGTATTATGTATTGCCAAACTTTCCTTAAAAATAAAGCATGTCTTTCGATGTGAAAATTTATATTTACATAGATGTATGTACTTTGTATTTTATATTCACACTAGGGGTATCTATATCATCAGTGTCATTAACGACCTATTGATAACCCTTGTGTTAAAAAATACAAATTAAATAAAGAAAAAAAGAAATTATGAAAATATGGAAATCAAATTTTGTAATTGTTGCACAGCCGCATATGGTTTAGTATATTGAAGCATTTAATGTGTATATTTTGGAAAAAAAGCTAAGTTAAATTTTTACCTGACAGACTCTTATTTATAGGATATCAAGGTTGATATTTTAGTTATATAGTAGACACACATGTTAAATATATTTAATTATAATTATATATATATATATATAATGATATATAATATAGATATAATATAGATATATATGATCGTTATGCTTTATTGAGAATAAAAGAAGGGGGGATAATATTAAGATAATAATTGTAATAGGCCAATTACGAAATACATATATATTATTATATCTTGTAGAAATTCTAGTTCAGAACAGAACAGCTAAAGTACCTACTGATTTGCTGTATATGTATGTAGAATAATTAATTAATTGAGATGATCACATTTAAAATTTTCTGTAAAAATGAATTCCTTTTAAAAAATAGTTTTAACATAGTTGCTAGAAACATAATTTTTTTTGGTGCTTGTCTGCAGGGTTATAAATGGGTTTAATATATTTAAAACAATATTTCAATACTAATATAAACATAATGAGTGCAATAATGACATAAGAAATGATTTAAGGGAGTGACACCCACTTCGAAATAAGCATTGCAGACTTTTATAACTTATAATTATAATAGCATTTCTAAGAGAAACGGTTCTCGACAGTGAAAAACAATAATATCAAGGTTTTTTTATTAAAAAAATAGAACACTCACTTGAAATTATCTGAAAAGCCATAGAAAGTAATTTATCAAGAATGGACATTCACTTGAAATTCGAGATGTTCCGTGATTTGATCATTCTATTTCAACGCTACAATTTTTAAAATGGCAAAAATTAAGCAAGTAAAAGTAAAAAGTTCAATGAATAATGAGTATACTAATTATAAAGCTCCACAACACAAAATAAGACATAAAGAAACACATGAGTGTGTGGAAAAAGGGGGAAGGTGGTTGAAGTTATGGTCGAGGGGCAGTAAAGATAAAGACCTGTTGTCTGAAGATGGCCCCTTTATTAGCCAGAGCCCTCGCCAACAGCAGGCTCTGCTGGAGGTGTACATTGTCGTCGGCAGCCCCGTGCACCAGGTAGAACAGTTTGTCCTTGAGGTTGTCCGCTTGTTTTGTGACATCAGCCTCCGCGTAGCCGCGGTAGTTGCCCGTGGCGTTGGGCAGGCCCATATAGCGCTCGGTATAAGCGGAATCTGTAATTTGCAAAATTAATTTTAAAATGGAAATTAAAAGAAAAAAGGAAATTCTAAACTTTAGAGTACCTACAAAGGGCTGTAATTAACCAGTTGGGTGCCAGAGCGCAAATATGCGCTCCTTAGACACGTATGCGAATTCGGTCATTTTACCTGCGTTTATGGGTTTTTAAAGTTTATTTTTTGTTAAATCTCAAGTTTTTGAATGAATGAACGAGTTCTACTTGTTTTCTCTCAATTTTCTCTCAATCTCTCAAAACCTCATTTTCCGGGCAAACAGGGCAAAAAATCATCCCAAATGTCGTCTTCGAACCGCGCATTAAATGTGTTATTTGTCTGTTAAAAATAGTGTAATTTTTAAATAAAAAAGTGTTAAAATTAAGTATTTTTATATTCTTTGATATATTTAGAACGAAAATATTAAAATACAATATCTTTAGTGTTATTGCTTCCATGGTTTTGTTTGATAAAGATGTGCGTACATTTTTAACAGTAAATTTTGTTACTTATTTTCATAATTAATGAATAAGTAATTATTGTACAAGTAATTATTGAAATATAAGTAATTATTGAAGTCTGTATATTGAGAAACCAGAAACTGATTGATTTTTACGTGAATATAACCATCACAAAAAAGTGTCTAAAAAACTGCAATCGTGCGAGAAAATGCATACGACCGGTTAATCTTTAAGATAAAATAAGACAATACAGGATATGCAAGGATTTATACCCTCTTTATCCGATTCCTAATGCATCCAGCAGAGCAGTGGGAAACATTAGAATGCCCCTGCATTCCTTACGAATTCTAGACTCCATCGCAACATTTCAATGCATATTCTTGAAACTTGCGCAACCTTGCACTGATAGATTCAGTGAAACATGAATGTTTTTATTTCTGTTAAATGACCATAGCCACATTACTACCTGTCCATTCTCACACCCAACCAAATCAGACAGCGCCATCTGTACGAGTATGTTTAAGAAATTAATTCTAATTATTTTGATATGGCTCTATCATTTCAAATAACAGGTACAGAAAATGTTCACTGACCATATAGTCTCCAGTTGGTGACGGGCGCCACGGATATGCCGCAGTGGAACACGGCCAGCGGACTGGCCAGCGCCAGAGCGGCTACAAAGCCCCCGTAGGACCAGCCCCAAACGGCCACACGTCGCTTGTCCACGAAGTGCAGCGAGTCACGCAAATATCTGGAATAGTTATAGCACTTAGGAGTCAAAATGATGAAATGAACAAAAGTTTTGGACATTTCTTTGTTATTTCAATATTCAGTAAATGTCTTAAGAATGATTTTGTTTATTGATTTCCTCCAAAACAATTATATACAAAAAAAAAATCACTTTAAAATATCTTTAATTTCTTCTTCTTCAAATATAGCAAAATTATTTTGTGGTGTCATAATTATAATTTATATAAAATAACTTTGTAAACACCATTTGTTATAAATAATCAGGTCCTTTTTGCAAATAGTTAGTTATCTTCTAAATTTATTTTCGTGTTAAGGCGGCACAGCCGATTCACAAACTTACGTATTTGTCAGATTACATCGATAGATCATGCCCTTTCAAGCCATGCGCGACATGTCATCTGAGCGCAAATCGAATAAAAATTACACGTTCGTTACATATTTATGGTACATACGTTGCTAAAACAGTAAGGTTTTGCTAGAAAGAGATGGTCATATATTCTTCGCTTTCGTCCGCGTCAGGCAACCCCACAGAAGTACCTAACGTATCAAAATATTTACTTATTTAACTTTAGTCAAATGATCTTATATTATTTGAGTCGACTTATTATTTTCCGTAAATAATTTAAGAATCATAGTAATAATTCTGATCTCCTTTTTAAATCAATGCATATCGTAATATGACAATAACAAAACAATTACGTAGCCCCACGAATGTGGGGTTATATCGGGGGGGGGGAAGTATATCAAAATGTATTATTTTATCTATCGACAAATTCCCGTATTTTATTTACGTCCAATTATTACTTACTGTATAGAATTTAAAAAACATATTTATAATTCTGAAATACTTTTCATATCATAATGAATACCGTTAATATTAAACAAGAAATAAATACATGGGAGACGTGAACGCGCATGCGCACGGCGCGTACAGTATGTATCTTGATACCTCAAATAATCTGGAACAATTGTTGAAATTAGGATAATACCGAAACTGACATGTGACGCATGTTCAAAGTTTAAAAAGGATGAAACCGTTCGAAAATCCATATAAAACCTTAATATATGGGAGATATCAATTGCTTTTGAGCGTATTATATAATAATAATTCATATAAATGTCAAATTTGGCGTAGAAGTAGGATTAATAGTGAAATAAATGACGAGAAATATTCGGCCACACAAACACGTCTGACCCCTGCCGCGGTCAGACGGCATATGAAAGGCATTTTGACGTATATGATGTCGTATTTCATACATTAGAATTTTTATTTTAAAATAATAATTAACGTGTTTTTCATAAAATTGTAGCTTTTTAATAGTGAATGAAGACTAAAAGTGCGAATATAGATACAATATATCGTTTGAAATCATATTTTTATATGATTAAACAAGATTTGAAAATCATCAAAATTACTGCATGTTTGAAACATTATAACGTTATAAATATAAAATATTTCTTAATTTCCTACGTACGGATTCTAGATAATTTATACGTATAGAAAAACATATTATGTTTACATACAAATATTTAATACACGTCTGTTCGCTGTAGAACATTAAAAACGTTTTTTTTTTGCCGCGGCCTGTGGATTAATGCCTATATTTTCTTAATTATTGTTAATAATGTTCAGTTTATCACTTTTATATAAGAACAAAGGTTCTATCTAAGTTATTTCCCTAAAAAAAATGCAATCTATCATATAAATTCTGATATAAATGAATAATAAAAACCCACATTTTCGTAAAAAAAAAACGCCGAAATATGCATTTGCAGTGAATGTACCGCCTTAAGTAGGTACTTTATATTATTCATTTTCCATATAGATATAACTTTTTAATATTTTGACAATCTATACTTCGATTTTTAAATTTTATTTTTGTTATCCTGACGAAGAAGCCATTGGCTTCGAAACATGTTAAATTTTTTTCAACAAAAAAGTGGTGTTTACAAAGTTATTTTATATAAATTATCTTTAATTTCTCTGAAATTCAATAATTATCATGAAATGAAATTTTTTGCCACGTGGTTGCGAAATTCTACTCCTTTGATCTGAAAATATTAATTTCTTCTTCATATCCACTGCCAAGTAGCCGGGCGAGCACGGTGGGCAACTTTTAATTTTTTTTTTCCTTTAAATACTTTATTGAAAATAAAATAAATA